>JAUZNJ010067981.1:0-26252 GCA_034780135.1 Jordanella pulchra
AGGTTTTTGTAATTATTGCGGGAAAGTAGAAACAATACAACATATTTTTTTAGAATGTAGTAAATATGTTCAGGAAAAGGAGGAGTTAATTAGAGATTTAAGTAGGAATAAAAATAAATCAGATATTAGAATTTTGCTTCAAAGATCGTCTGGGGATGTAGTTTTTAATAATATCTTTAGTTTTTTAAGGAGAACAGGTATTATGGAAAGGGTATAGTGAGTAACATCTGATCCATATTCCAGTCTAGAAGGTGGCGGTAATGCACCTAAAAGTTGTTTGCCAACCGCCATAAAAAAAAGAAGAAGAAGAAGACCATCTGACGTGTCCAAAACAGTTTTCCACTAGTGTTGTGGTTTTTACGTGTGGGATATTTTTTCGGCCGTTTAATTGTAAGCCGGTAAGATTTGATTGTTTTATTGTAGGTTTCCGGGGCTGATGTTTTATGATAGATTTTACTTCCTGCTCCAATCTTATTTTATGTGTGTTTGTTTAATCAAACCCAGATACGCGGTGACAAGATGTTGGATTTCTTCACCATCTTCAGCAAAGGGGGGATAGTGCTGTGGTGTTTTCAGGGCACCGGGGTTTCTGAGTCTTTCACGGGCCCAGTCAACGCTCTGATCCGCTCCGTGATCCTCCAGGTGAAATCAAAAACTGAACTTTTTTCTCATGACCGCCTCGGTTATCTTACAGTCTAATTACTGAGAGTTTAGCTAATGCTAAGCTAACGCTAGTGGGTAGCAACTGCTAGCTGTTAGCCACATTCGACTCTAGTAAACGGAAGTTATTTCTTCTATTAACAATTGGGTTATTTTTTCTTGCTTAACGAATTGATCAATTTTCTGCTAAACTATTGTTCATCCATTTATAGAGGCAGACAACCGGTTAAATCAACACGCATTTAAATACGTGGTTTAGGATTAGGTGTCAACATTGCTTCTGTTTAACAGGAGCGCGGTGGGAACAACTCTTTCACCCATGAAGCTCTTAGTCTGAAATACAAACTGGACAACGAGTTTGAGTTGATATTTGTGGTAAGTCTGAATCTGACAATGCTAAGAGTGACTTGCTGCTCAATAGAGCAGCAGGATGCTAACCTGTGTTTACTTAGAGACTTGATCATCACTATTATCCTTCCTCCTTCTTATCAGGTGGGTTTTCAGAAGATTCTTACGCTGACTTATGTGGACAAGTTTATAGATGATGTCCAGCTTCACTTCAGAGATCGGTATAAGAATGAGTTGGAGCAAAAAGGAGCCCTGAGGCTGCTCAACAGCAGCTTTGACTTTGAGGACAGGTTCAAAAAACTTTTAAGGTAAATTAAGCAAGAAACTATCTTTGTTATCTAAATCGTTGTGTTGGCTACAGCAAAAAGTAGTAATACAATGACTCACTAATTCACCTGGTATTAAAGTGTCTTTAGTGAGTATTTCTACTTGTTCAAATGTTTTCTGTCAAGTTACAACACAAAGCTCAAGTATAATTAATTTGGATTTACATGATGCACCATCACAGACTAGTGCTGTCCTGTCCCCTCCTAAAGAGAATTGTTACCATGGAAGCAGAGTTGCCTGTCATGTCTTTGGGGCTGTGTTAGTTTTTTATTTATATATATTTTTTAGTTAAACAAGGACATAGTCCCATTGCGATAATACATTTCTTGGCCCAGTGTTTTACATCAAGCTGAAAAGTTCATAACACCTTTGTTTACCTGCAAATGGCATTTTTCTTTCATCACTCCACTTCTTAAACAGCATCCATCTCTTTGTATGGGCATCACCATGCATTTATCCACATTGATGCATCGATTAAATAATTAATATATCAGTTTCATTGCTACAAAATATTTTTTCAAATTGTTGGCTTGGCTTTTTTTTGTTTGACCTGTGCAACACATTTGCATTATTTTTGTACGGTTATTCAACATTCAATTAATGACACAAAGGTAGTTGATGCTGGCTGTGGGAAATACACTCTTTTTATGGACTCGTTATGTAAATCAGCCGTGTCTCACCTCTCTGTTCCTGTGCAAAAGCACTGCTCTACAACTTAACGGCTGATTGGAGCAACTCTAGTCAGTCCGAGCTCTTCCTCGTGGTGAGCTGCGGTGTTTCTGAAACCTCCCAGATGCGCTGGCACACGTCGCGTCCCAAAAATATACGGCTGTTCTATTTTTGCCCCTCGACGCACCAACTCCTTGTCAGTCTGGAGCAGAGTGGATTGTTCAGGCAGTCAGTGGATGAAAAGCGAAGTGGTTCTGGTCCAGCTTACAAGTCAAAGACAACAAGTGCAGATTTAGCATCTTCTTGACTTTTATGTAATAAAATTATAAATAAAATAAAATTTTGTTCATACAGGTAATCAATAGTCATAATAAATCTGAGCACCTAATTAAAAAAATATTTGGAGCAGTTAAATACTTAGATCCAAAGAAAACAATGTGATGTGATTAGATCAAGAGCAGCCGCACCGTTTCCTCAGGGGTGGGAACTCTCAGGGTTAGACTTGACTTTCACCTCTTTTCATTAATGTTCTCCAAGAAACCTCTGAGGATTTAAATGTAATAACTGTATTTACTCTGATTTAGTTGTATGCCATTCAAGAATTGGGCAACTTGATGGCATAAAAAGAGCTCCATACCATGCTAGATCGCATTTCAGATGTTTTAACAGACATTTCAGAGTTTTAGAGGCAGGTAGTGAGAGAAACTAACTAGAGAGAACCGGCAGGGCAATCGGTCCTACTAAATCAGATTGATAGATTTAGTTTTTTTTCCTCCACTTATCACGTCTTGAAAACAAATGACAAAAGTTACTTCTAAAAGCTAGCTCTTATTTCATTATTCCTTCTGGGAGTTGTACTTAATTTATAGTCTTACTAATCCAAGCTGTGATGCGTACTTTTAAAACTTGTTTGTTGTTAGAGCCTTGGGAAAAATACAGAAACAAAAAAAATTAAACTGCATAAAAATACAAACTAAACTGCAAGTTGTAGTTAATAGATGACATCAACTGGGTCCTAGCACTTGACTTTGCTGCAAGGCAATCTCTGCCATCGCACAGCCCTCCTTTTACTTCCTGTTTACAATCATGCATAACTCTGTGTTGGTGTTTCACATAAAATCTCAGCATAACGTTGTAGGTGTCTGATTTTGACACGTTAGATTTTAAAATGTGACCAAGTTTAAGAAATGTCAACACTTTGGTGGGGAGCTGCATATTTTCACTGTTCAGATACTGGGCATTACATTACTACTGCAGATTTGTATGTATTGTGCTTAGCATTACTCATCAATACATCTTTTACAGGGAGTACATTTACACAAATGAAATAGTTTGTTTCTGGGGTTTCTTTTTCACAAAATATTCAGTTCTGGGTTTTTATTTTTTGGTCAGAACAACTTGAAATCCTTTTATTTCTTAGGTATAAAAAGAGGCGTTTTAACAAAGATTTGATGTTATTCTAATAGTTAAAAAGGAACAAATGTGCCTTAGCTACTTCCAGGAGGTTAAATGTTATGTCAGGTATGTGAGGAGCTGAAATTCTTAAAGTTGTGCTTTGAATCATGACATTTACTCTCGTACCAAAAGAGAGGCGGAGGAATCCATTAAAGTCCGAAGCCCCGCCCCCATGCGGTCCTTTAAGGAGTCCGAGAAATCCCAGAAAACTGTGAAGTCTATGATCGAGACGAAGGGTGGAGATAAAACGAAGGAATCAGGAGGCAAAAAGAATAAAAATACCAAAAAGGAGGGTGAGTAACACTCCAGAATGGCTGATTTTAAGCAGTTGGCGTGTTTATGACAGGAGAGGATTACTTTTTTTTTTTGTATTTTTGAAGCTCCTGCAGTCGAGCCTCACAAAGGAGATCAAAGTAAGACCTCTTCATCTGGCCAGAAGGCGGCTGTAAATGGTAACCAAGGCTTAACGCCTGAGGAGATTATTCAGAAGAACAGGGATGATTTCATTCGCAAGCGCACGGTACCTGCTGAAAAACCAGTGTGAGGACGCTGATCTTTTTATTTTATTTACTCCATTTTTTATTAGTTAATTAACACGGCATGGGCGGTACAGTAACGTTAGTCATTTCATGCTTTTGTTTAAAAAAAGAAACTAAAATAAATCCCTGTTTACAGAAAATCCCCAAAGCCACAAAAGCCAAAGGGGAAACAGATGCGTGTTTGGGACAACGGAGGCAGTTGCACCAAGAACCTGAACCTGGACTACAGCAAAAATGGAGAAGCTTCTCCTGGAGATGGTGAGAAGAGCCTGGAAGAACAATTCAACCCAGTAAGTTTCCTCGGTGCAGAATTAGCTGCAGCTGAGGATAAAATCTAAGATCTGGGACGGTTTTCAGGAAATGCAGAAAGGGGACATGAGGGGTGCCCTACGTTCTGTGGACTCCGACCCTGAGGATGCAGAGGAGGAGGAGGAGGAAGAGGAGGAGGAGGAGGAGGACCAAGTGGTTGTCAGTGAAAAAACCAAGATGAGGTAAAGTGTTCATTTTTTGAACACAACCTTGGCCAATATAACTGATTCTAAGTTTATAACTTGCATATATTTTTTTTCTTTTTTCCTCAGTTCCAAAAAGAGTTTTGGAGGGATGTTTGGGATGTTGAAGGGTCTGGTGGGCTCTAAGAGCCTTTCCCGGGAGGACATGGAGCCGGTGCTTGAGAAAATGAGGGATCACCTCATCGGTAGGACAACACGTCCTTTTCTGTCTGTAGGAATCGCACTAGTTTAAAAAGTTGCTTTACTCAGCTTTTATTTTTTTTTCTCATGATTCACCAGCAAAGAATGTAGCAGCAGATATTTCCTCCCAGTTGTGCGAATCCGTTGCGAAAAAACTGGAGGGAAAAGTCATGGGCACGTTCACCAGTGAGTACATTTACCACAGCTCCCCTCTGTGATGTTCCTTTTTAGGAATAACTTTTTTCTGAAAGCAGAAACCCAACTAACCAGTGACAGCAGTGACTGAATCATAGCAAAGCTCTTCTCCAGTCGTTGAAACTGTTTGCTACCTGTTTGATATTTGAGAAATGTTGATTTTTTCACATGAAGAAAAATAAGCATTTCTCAAAAATAACTTCAAATTGTGAAACAAACTTTGTGTAGATGTTGAACTGAATTAGCTTATCTGGTTAAGATTTTGCTAAATATAGTCACTGTATTCAAATCGGCAACAAACCTCAGCTTATCTAGATCTGTGGAGGCAACAGAAACTGTTCTTTGAGGTTTATGGTGAGTAGGTATTTAAATGGTAAAAAAAAAACAACCTTTTGTTTTATTTTTGGGTTTTATTTTTGTTTGTTTTTTTTTACAAACATTTTTCAAAATTGAAACTTGGGTGGATTTTTATCTGTGGAGTTGAGAATGAATTTCTAAATTTATTGACAAAAGATTAACCAAAGTATCAAGCTGTACAAAAAAGGGACTAGCGGCCCATAATAACATCCTAGTTTTAGGCTCAGGATGTTTACGGACAGATATGTAATTTATTTAACCAGGTGATTATCTTTGAGATTAAAAGAATTATTTTACCAGAGAGACCTAAAAAAAAAACAACCTAATAACAATATAATAATAATTAAAAATCAAAACTACAGATATCAGAACCAGTAAATGTGCAAAATATAGATAATAGAGAAACAAAACACAACCATGTCTATAAAATTCCAGATTCTATTATATCACAGGTTTGTAGCTGTGTTATTAATCATTTCTGTAGATTTTTACTTCTGTCATTTTCAATTTATTTAAAATAGTTTGTTAAATAGTAAAAGAAACAAGTAAGGAATCCGCCATGTCTCTGACCTAATGTTGTGTCCTTCCTAGCTGTTACTTCCACAGTGAAGCAGGCTCTGCAGGACTCGCTGGTGCAGATCCTGCAGCCCAAGCGCAGGGTGGATGTCCTTAGAGACGTCATGGAGGCTCAGAAACAGCGCAGGCCCTTCGTCGTCACATTTTGTGGCGTCAATGGGGTCGGCAAGTCCACCAACTTAGCCAAGGTGATTTAAATCATTTGCGTTCTGTTTGCGATGAGTCTTTGATGGCATTTATGGGATCATTCTGAATTTGTAATGAACGTGTCAAAGATCAGTGTTTGTTGTTCAGGGTAAACACACAGAGATGTTTTTCGGGGTCGGCCTTCCTCACATATTCAGCTTCATGTGTCTCTGTCTTTGTCCAGATCTCCTACTGGCTGATTGAGAACGATTTCAGCGTGCTGATTGCAGCTTGCGACACTTTCCGTGCGGGCGCGGTGGAGCAGCTTCGCACTCATCAGCGCCGCCTGAACTCACTGCACCCCCCAGAGAAGCACGGAGGTCGCCCGATGATCCAGCTCTATGAGAAGGGCTACGGAAAAGATGCAGCTGGAATTGCAATGGAGGCCATCGCCTATGGTAACAAAAACATCGCTTTAGTTGGGCTTTATAAAAAAAAAAAAAAAAAGTGTTATTCTTTCCTTTTACCACCTTGCAAAATAATTTACATTAAAAAGTTTTCTCTTGTTTTTCACCTCAGAACCACATACCTCTGTGCATTATAGTGGGATTTTATGTCAGGGCCATGATAACATGCTAACTGTTCATGTTCAATGTCTCTCCTCCAGCTCGGAACCAGGCTTTTGATGTGGTGCTGGTGGACACTGCTGGGCGAATGCAGGACAACGCCCCCCTGATGACGGCTCTGGCTAAACTGATTGCTGTCAACATGCCTGATTTGGTGCTGTTTGTTGGAGAGGCTCTGGTGGGCAATGAGGCAGTTGACCAGCTGGTTAGTTGGGTTTAGAATTTATATGAAATAACTCTTTTTGTGCTTTGATTGAATAGTGTTTTATTAAACTGGCCACTAGAGGTCAGTATTGTCACATACTTGCTGTTTCATATTCACTCACCCTCTTCCTCTAAAGTTTAGATGTCTAAACATCAACATGATTTTATGCATTTCTTTCGCCCCCATCTGTCCTCCTTTGGGTTTAGCTGAATATTTCAACGTTCTCCTGTTTGTGTCCTCAGGTGAAGTTTAATCAAGCTCTGGCTGAACGCTCCATGTCTGACAAGCCTCACCTTATTGATGGGATTGTTCTCACAAAGTTTGACACTATTGATGACAAGGTATTTATTCCTGTTCCCTTCCTGGTGTTTCCATTTGAACGCGTCTCTTAATCTCAGTTTGGAAAGCTGATGGTCCTTCATCACCTTTCACCCTCAGGTTGGTGCAGCTATATCCATGACTTACATCACAGGCCAGCCCATTGTGTTCGTGGGCACAGGGCAGACGTACAACGACCTGCGCAGCCTCAATGCCAGCGCCGTGGTCAGGGCCCTCATGAAGGCTTAACAAGCAGCTGCACAAGCGTTGAATATTCATCGGTTTTCAGAAGAAGCCAACGGTACATTTGCCTCGCTGCCATGAGACGTTCCAGCACCATTAGCCCACCTTTCATGCTCGTTTGCTTTCCAACCAAACTTGCAGACAATAAACTCAAGTGACGGACAGATGATGACCTCAAGAGAACGCTTTCCTTGAAACCCAGAGGAGCCGTTCTTTGAACAATTATTTATTTTTGGGCCAAAATATTGTATTTCAGATCAACTAACTGGCATTTTAACTGGACCTTCATCAAATCTTACTGGTTCACACTGCAAAACTTTAGCCCTGTTCCCCCAAGGAGAGCTTAGCAACCATAGTGCCTCTTTTTTGATCTCTTGGTTAATATATTACATGGATGGTTACCCAACAGGGATACAGTTTCAGGTCAGAATCTGGACAGCTGGAGGTAAAATTGAGCATTTATTCAGTTTAACAGCTGAACTAAATTTCTTAAAGAAGCTAATTCCATAATGGATGGTGGTCCTTTATAAATCAGAACTAAACATCTTAATCATTGACAACTGTGCTGTCTTAGTTTCATCTGGATGTTTCCGTTTAAAAACATCTTCTAGAGATCTTTACGGCCCACCCCCCACCCCCATTTTGTCACCTTACAACCACAAACTGCAATGTCTTTTATGTTATGGAGTATTTCCTGATTACATGTCCAGAAAATTACTTTTGACTTCTTAAGTTTTATTTTTTCCACTTAAATTGACAAATGTAACACACATCTGCAACCGCCCTTATTCAATATCCGACGGCTTTAAGCCCTGATTATGTCTATAAGGTTTACACATCTGGATTAAACCTTATTTTGGTTTTCAGATACGGCAAGCTTAGATTCAAACATGTTCGAGTCTTTGCCGTTTCTAAACTCATCAATGAACTTTGATCTAAAACGCTTCTCTGTAGCTCTGGTTGAACATAAAGTTTCCTGCTGGAAGGTGAACCTTTACTCCAACCGTTTCTCCTTCAATGATTGGTTCGTTTGTAGCACCATTTATCTTCCCAATAACTCTTCCTACAGAAGAAAAGCATCCCTACAGCATGATGCTGCCACCACCATGTATTAATGTGTGGATGGTGTATTCAACATATGTCCTGGAGAATAACAGTGAAGTTTGTGGTTGTAATGTGTGACCAAACAAGAGACGGAATTCGTTTTTATGTTCTGTCAGACTCAGATTTGAGACTATGCTGTTTTTGTTTTAATCAAAGTTATATGACCCCTTGTTTTATTTTCCCTTTAGATTTGATCTTGATTATTCAGTGGAAATTAAGTTTTAAATATCTTTAGCCCATCCTTTAAGGTTTGAGTGCAATACAAGAGAATCGAGGGTCAAACTGGCATTTTGAACTAATTTATGAGAATGTAAACGTTTCTAAATAAAGCTGCTATACGCTCGGTTGGCCTACAGAGTGGGACTTTCTCTGTTAACATTATGAAGGTTGAAACTGAGGTACGTCATGGTTACTGGTGTTATAAATGAAATTAATGGGATACCAAAAGCTTTTATTTTGAAATAGATCTTATAAATACATCAGAAACACATTCAGGTTTTAAAAATACAATAAAGCTTACAAAGAACACTTTGAAAGAAAAAGGAAAATTGCTCCATGCAGGGAGCAGAACTGCTATGAAAAAAAAAACTCTCCTGACCTTTTTATGTAACACCAACTCGTTTTAATTTACCGGTCATGTTATGGGAAAAATTAGATTCCGCCCTTCCCATAATTATTCTGCTAACTGGGTTCTGAGTGACGGATTCAATCCATCAATGCCAGGTTTGTATGTTCGCATTTCATTAATACACATCTGCTGGGACACAGAGCTGAGAGTTTTTGTCAAGTTTTAAGTGAGAACACTGTGTCCTGAGTTTAACACACTAGCATTTAATTTCCCCAAACCTTTTCTGGGGCATTTCAACAGTAGGAAACAGGATTTGAGGTTTTTGATTTTGGCATTGACTGATTTAACTCAACTCATTCAAATAAACTAAAAAGAGCATCAGAGAAATATGGACATTTTTAGGTCACCCAAGAATCACCTAATAGACTAAATAGCACTTGGTGAACTAGATTTTGTGTAAGAAGAAGAAACAGATGCCATGTATTCGACCAACTCTGGTGAGGGGGAACATTTACAACTAGAAATAAAACGTTCTGTCGCAGCAGAGTCCCAAAGACACTTTTCCATGCAGTGAGGAAACCAGAGTTTTGGTCAGAATTTTAGTTGTATGAAAAACGTCTGTTGAATGTGGCAGCTTCTCCAGGTGAAGGAGTTGCATCTGGTCCTAGCCCTGCAGGAGGTTTTTCTGTGTGCAGAAGCCATTCTGCAGTTCCTCTGCATTTTGGGAAGGTGACCCTGTGAATAAAAAGAAAAAAAAGGTCAAACCCAGATTTTTCAATCAGGACACATTAAGCAATTCAATTCAAAAATACTTTATTAATCCCAAAGGGAAATGAAATTAATTAAGCAAGCAATGTTTTCCCCTTTCATAATATTCCTGTAAATCTATGACATCATCCAATTAGTTAAGAATATACTTGTTTAAGAACAAGGATTAATCGATTGAACAACCAGTGAACTGATCGGAGCAGTTCTTTGTGATTTTACACAAACTGATTATTATCTACTGGTTTAAACCTTTTTAATCCGGTTCAACCTGTCAAACTCATAACTACAGTTAAAGGATTTTAGTTACAAAAGAGTCTAAATAAAATGAAATGGTCAAAATCACAGCTGAGAAACAGTTTTTTGTCTGAAGCCATTGTTCCAATAATTACATTTTTTTTCTTTTTTAATCAACAGAAACCTGAACTCGCCTTTGTGGTTACTGCGATGTGTTAAACTGATGGCGCATTAAACAAACATAATAAGCTATTTAGAAATTATGTACGAGTCTGACCTAAAATGTCCTTTTGAGTTTATAATTTATGCATAAAGTGATAAGGTTATGGGATTACAGAAATCCTAATGATCTTTTAAGATGACTTACCATCCCAGAAAGACTAAATTAAAGCATGTTTTGAATACCCTCATAGAAAAAAAGTCCTTTTTTTTTTTTTTACAGCGTTTACACCAAGAGGTCTGACAAAACGGCAGCAAATGAGTTTACTGCTGCTAAAAGTACCAATGTACAAAATACCAAAAGAAGAAATGTATATGGAGTAAAAATCAGCTAAATCTAATGGTAGTTCTTAAGTGTTTTAAATTATTTTAGAATCGTTTTCCATGAAATTTGTGGAGCTATTCTGCTGCTTTCTAAAAAGTATGGTGGATTGTCAAAACTTGGTTGGATGAACACCTGCAAAAAAAAAAAAACTGTTCATTAATTTAGCTACTAGAATTTTAAAGATAGCCTGATGAAACATTCAAAACGTTTTTAAAATAACTTTTAAAAAGTTTTTAGACTTTAAATTGAACAATCGATTATTATTTCCAACCATCAGTGTTTGACCTTAAAATCTAAGTGTTCTTGGACGATGCACCAGGAAAACAATCTGACAGTAACAACAGTGAAGGACTCCACCTATGAAAAGCATTAACAATAAGAAAGGTTGCTTTGAATTAACCTTCAAAGTTTGGATTTAAATCTCAACGTAAAGATTTGACATGATCTCATCAGGCTGATCCACAACCTTTTAATACAGGTGAATTTTGCACAGGAAAAGGTTGGATCCCCAACATGTGATGTAAATGTCTTAGTGCCAATTATTACATATGGGTGATGATAGAACCAGTTAGTAGGTTTAGGGGGTGATTACTTTTACCCACAGGGCCTGTTTGGTTTGGATGTTTTTTTTCCCCTCAATTAACGATTAGAAATATGCTTTTAAATGTTGTATTTACTCAGGTTATATTTGTCTGATAGTAAAATTTGTCTCCTCTGATGCATTTAAGTATGAAAAAAAAATCCAAGAGAAAATAAGTTTTCATAGCAGACATTGCTGCACACAATAAAAATAACTAAGTGCTTATGTTAAGCTCATCTTATGCAGAAGGAGAAGTAGCAGTCATACTGCTACTCAAGTCCTTCAGAAATGACATGATGCTTCTTTCAGAGACGGAGCAGTTCTTGTGGCCCTGAAAGAACCTCTTTAACATGTTAGAAGCGGATCCACTGGCTTTCCAGGAGCTTACCCCAGCCATTCGTAGACACGTCACGGTTGCAGATCTCGTTTGCCAGCCTCTCAAAGTACTCAGGCAGGTCAGCGTATTCGTCACCGTAGGATATGACCTTGATGCCCTTGTCCAGCATGTTGTCACGCAGCTTCTTGAACTCCCCCACATCCTCCCGCCGTACGAGCATGAAGTGCTCCAGGTCGGACTTGTGTTTAACCGCCTCCAGGAACAAAGCCTGAAAGGTTGTATCGTCCACTGTGCGTCCGCAGCCGAGAAACACGAAAGATTTGGTCTCGTACAACTTCTGAATCTCGCACTGTTAAAACAAAATAACAGTGATACTTGAAGGTATCTTTAAACAGACCTTTCTAAACTAACTAAAAGAAGGTTTAGAGCTTACCATGACCTCCGTGTTCCTCAGTACGTTCTGGTAGCCAGCAGGGTGCAGCACAATGCCGCAGGGGTTAGTGTAAACACCGTGGATATGCAGAACACTCAACCTCCGTTTCTCCTGAGCCCACTCCAACACCTGGAAACAGACGAGTATATTTAACAGTCCACTGCACAGAATCCTGTTTTAACTGCGTATGGAGTAAGACCACTAAATGGTAGTGAGAGAACATTAGCCCCTATGGAGACGAGGCATAAATACCAGGGCTGAGAGGCAAAGCATCAGATCACTCACATCTAATGGCTGCATGATTGAACTCTGAGCTGAGGCGAATGGAGATGACAGAGCAGCTCTCTGTAAAACACTGAATCCTGTTGGATCCAGTGGCAAAAGTAAATACAGCTCGATTCATACAATTTGACATCAGAGGCCTGTTTTCCACCAAGAAACAAAAGGACTTACTTTTGTTTCCCCTAAAGCAGTCAACAAGGAACTTCACTGATGAGCAAAGTCATACACAGGAAGTTTGTCACTTCTGTTTTCAGCGTCATCATGCCTGTGGATTGTTCTTGTATTCAGGCGTTTTACATAATCTTTAATATCTAAAACCCAACCTTAGTTGTCCTGGTCAGTTTCTTCAGCTACTGTAGGAGACTTCTATAGTAAACTAGCTCTGGATGTTTACTGTTGCACATTCATAAGTGACCTTTGCATTGTACTGAAAAAAAAAAAAGCTGACATCATGCATTGTTGCAGGACAGATCAATTAGTGCCACGGCACAGTTGAAGCAGAATGTACCTTCTTCTCATCAGTCAGGTCTAAAGACTCCAGTTTGGTTCCCTGGTGGGCTGCATAGATCTCCAGCAGGTTGTCGAAGTTGGTGGTAAGTACCAGCGCGCCGCTCTCCATCAGCTGCAGGACGGATTGCAGGAGGTGTTTCCCTGCATGCTCCATCTTGCACTCCAAGTCATCAAAAACCTCGTAAAGACAGTCTTTGAAGAACGTGGATCGTACATTTCCTGTCCTCTAGGAGAGAAAACATAATGACGCCGTTCATTCATTGGAGTTCTTAAAAATGTTACCAGCTCAAAATGGCGACAATGTACAAATAGCATGAAGGACGAATGAGCTTTTCATGCAGTAGCGTGATGTGACACTGAAGGGTTTGCTTTAATGTTTGGCTACATTTTCCACCTTGAGTTACTGTAGTGAATGAACAGACACCTGCACAGTGTATGACGTCTTCACACAGAAAGAAGCTTTACTGTTATAATGTTTTATCTTTTTTCCATCTGCTGAGCCTTTAGGAGTAAATAAATCCACAGTAAAAGGTATAAATTGTGTCACAGGAAGTTCTTTACTTTGTTCTAACATCTGAATATTAACTACTGTAGGTATTAGTTTCACAAGATTTTAGTTGTGAAACATTGTTGAAAATGTGTTTGTTTTCAAAACAGTGTGATTCATTTTTACTATTTTTTTTTCATTACCTTCTTTATAAATTCAATTCAAAAATACTTCATTTATCCCAAAGTGAAATGAAATACCCAGAAATGAAAATATTTTGCTTTTTTGTCAATTACAGGGTGGATCAGTGTATAGAACTGTTGCAGCAGGTTTCAATCCTGGTCTAGGGTCTTTCTGCATGTTCTTCCCATGTCTGCACTGATTCTTCCTCCCACAGTCCATAAATATGGTTGTTAGCTTATATGGCCTTAGTCTTGTGTGTGTGCATGGTTGTGTGTCTCTGTGCTGCCCTGCAGAGGCTGGCGATCTGTTCAGGATGTTGCCCACCTCATGGATGTCAGACATGATCAGACAAGAACGAATAGTTTTTACTTCTGCTTAATTAGAAACAAAGTAATGATGCTCTCACTGGAGTCTTTCTTTCATTATCAGCCCTTTTAAACCTTTTAAAGAACGTTCAGACAGAACGTAGAGCAGTTTTAGGTGAGTAGCTGTTTTAAAAGGAATTCCTTGGTCTATGATTATCAGTGTTTTACTTCATCAGAATGTAGGTTTTTAGCATCTAAATGGTATAATTGTATTTGTATTTAATGATCATTATTGTTTTCATCCAAATTGCAGCATGATGAGGAAACCTCGTGAAAATATATATTTGTAATTTAGGAATCATTTCTTCCAAAAACTGTTTGAGCCAAATTTTTCTCTACTTTGCCAGTGGTGCTGTTCATAGATGAGGAGGATGCATAAATAATCATCAGTCTGAGACATGATTTCAAAACACTGAGTGGAGAAGAGATACTATAACCCCAGGGTGGGAAATACTTGTATAACTAAACTACAAATGAAAGATTAAATACAACAAATAACCAGAAAGGCATTAGAGAAAGATTGATTAGAAGTAGTCAGAAACAAGAGATTTAGTTCTGGGATAGATATGAGGATAGTTTTACTCTATTTCTCATTTTTTGGGGGGTTTATTTTCAAACATTCATCAGAGCTGGAAAGTTGGAAAGATAATAATTCTTACGTCAACTAAGGAACTAAGCTGTGTTACAGAAATATCTCGAGGCCATTAAAATAATCAGAATCAATGTGAAGTCAAATTTCCAACTCTGAACAGAAAGCTTGTTGATGCGACTGACTTATGATCCAATGTGACCAGAGCATGTTTAAATCAAGTGGAACAAAAGGTGCATCTGAGGACTGATGTGACCTGAATTAGGATTATACTATGAATTGACAAAGATATTGGACAACAGGATGAGGAATAATGTTTGGAAGTAAAACTAATTTTAAATCTATAACCCTTCAAGCTGCAAATACTAGCTTAACTTTAATGGAGTATTTTAAAACATCTGTGAGTCTAACTATATGCCTTATTCCACATAAAGATTTATCACTGTACGACGTAAATCTCATCCTTACCTTGCTTAGAGTGACGTAACACCCCTCAGAAGAACAAAGAGTAAAAAGATGCTGGTAGCTAAGAATAGCCAAGGTTAAAGCAGTGACCAAGGTGAACTGAGATCGGAAGAAAATGCTGCACTCACTTCCACAGATTAATGCTCTAATGGGCTAAACAACAGGAGTCCTTTCCACAGGAAGGAGTTCATTATCCCCAGCTAGTGTCTGCAGCCACCATCCTGATCACCCTGTTCTCAGGCAGACTCACAACTTATGTAATAACCAGCTAAAGAACAGGTAAGCATGAATGAACAAAGATGAACAAACCTTTTCTTGCTTCAAACAGCACAGGAGTAACAAACTCTGCTGTTGCCAAGGCAGAAAAGTGTGAAAGGATCCATGGCCAAAGCTTGAGATTAGACTCTACTGCTTCTACAGAGCACAGAAACTTGGCTGATTTGCAAATCTGTGAAAGTGGGTTAAACCCCTAAGTGGCCATGAAGCAGGTGTCACATACTCAGACACATGTTGGTAGAGTGAAAGTTCAAGTATTTCTGGAAAACAAGATGAAACGACTGCATGACTTTTATGAATGGAGCGACTATGCACTGTGGTCAGAGGTGGAGCTTTAAACCTGTCTGAATGGAAAATCTGGGCTACAGGAGGGACTGAATGAGGGGTGGGGGGTGTCTGGTTCACATTATTCCATGTTTGTTTGTTTTCTTCCCTCCGACCTGCTGTGCTGGACCCCGCTGTGTCTGCGGCCAACGGGAGTGGGCTGGTGTCTGCGCGACATTGGAACAAACTAAACACGACGGATAAAGCCATAAAAGCGCTGTTTGTTCCCTTTGTCCCGACAGGCTGAGGGCTGAAACAAAGCGTGTTTTTATCAATGTCAAAGGTGCGATGACACATGACTAACACAGGAGGCAAACGGTATTAAGACTCCCATCTGCCAAACCCCGCTCCAGATCAGACCGGTTCAGTTTTATGTAAATCCTATGAGGGTTCTTTTTTTGTTTGTTTTTTTCCTTTCTCAGATTTTTCACTGATCTATTAATAACAAGCAATCTCAAAAAATGTGAGGCAGTCAGCTTATGATAATCATTTTCATGAGACTTTAAAAAAGTATTGTCTGGTTGATCTCAAAGGGGATAAAAAGTTTTGTACAGGAGTTCCAATGGTGATTTGATGCAGTATTTCAGGGTAACTTTGGTTGAAAATGTCTTGAAAATATTTTACCTTCAGTAGATAAACTAATTATTCAATGTGGGGCCGAAAGGAAAGTCAATCAAATTAAACCTATAACAATTTAGGTAAACAATGTTTAATAAAAAATTTAACTACTGTCTGCTGTAATTGAAGAGTTATTTTAAAAAAAGGTTAATTATTCAAATGGGAAATATAGGTAGCCAGAAATGTGCTACAACTAATCCATCTGTGTGTACAGAGAATAGATGATTTCAAGCATTTCTGGTTGAAATATTTGTTTCATACTTTTATATTAGAAGATCTGTGGCGATAAACCATCTTCTACTTCCACTGTGAGTAAAAGTAATTACTTATTAATAAATAAATAACCATCCAATGACAATATGACAGATGCTTGTGACAACCACTGTGATGTTTGTGGAGAAATTAGCTTTGCTTTTTTTTAACCACTTTAGCTTCACCTTTAACGATCATCCAGTCTAGAAAAAAACACTATGGGCCTGATCTTTGAAGATTCTGGATAAGGAATGCTAAACTCTGTGGGAGGGGGAAAAAAAGAAAGAAAAATGGAAAATTGGACGTGTAATAAGCGAGTGTGTTGCTGGTGATCTCCAAAAACTGCTTGCATAAACAGTAAGACGCACAGAGCGGTTTGGTTCCACCCAAATAAAATGAGCAGATTGCTTCATGCGGAGCCTGTTAAAGAACATTGAGGAAAAATATCTGCCTTGCCACAAGTCAAGCCCCCCCGTGTGATGGATGGATGTTCTCTGGTTTGTTTGTGTCCATTCAGCTGCTCCCTTATTTAGGCATTGCCACAGCGAATCATCATGGGCCTGATCTTCAGAATGCGTCTTAAAACGAGTACAAACATGTTTGTACGCACAGAGCAGAACTTCAAAGGAGGTGCAATTCAGCAGACAGCGTGTGCAAACATTTGCTTTTATTAATATACAGATCATATTCTTCTGACCAAACTGTGCAAATTCACTGAGGATATGCAAATGTCAACATTTTCCAGGCGCAAAGCCATTTTCCAAATCAGAAAATCAAATATGGCTGTAGTTTTGCATCTTTTTTAGTGCTTGTGAAAGACTGCAAACTGACAAGTAAAAATATCTTTTTTTTTTTCAGACAGTAGGCTGACAGGAAAGGGGGTGTGAGAGAGGGGGAGAGACATGCGGGAAAGGACCAGAGGCCAGATTTCAACCTGGGTCGCCTGCTTCGAGGACTAAGGCCTCTCTGTACGTGGGTCTTACACGCTAACCACTGCGCTACCTGCACGCCTAAACGTGAACCTTTTTGAAGATCAGACCCTATCAGATATCAGGGGTAACTCTCAGCAGATGACGTTTTCTCTGTCTTTCATTTGAATACATGTAAAGGCAATATCATAAGTAAATAAAACTCCGCCATAATTTGGCTAAATATTTAAAACCGTAGCATAAATATTTTGTCTAATAATTGTCAGACCAGGATACATGAGCCAAACATTAGCATCTGATCTTTTTATTTAAAAGAAACTACCAAACAAGATTGTGCCATCACAAAGTAACATGTGACACATCCTTGATGTTATTACATTTTCTGATAATTCCCAATTTCTTCCAGGAAGCCAAACTTACAATCTTCTACTCATTTAAAGCAATATTTCTTTCTAGGTTTCTAAAGTCATTTTCAACATTGCTTCCTAGACCTCTACATTTGCATTCAAGTTAATATTTCCTCTTTCAGAAGAATAGTTTTGTGTTTGTTAAGCTACTTATACTGATGAATGATTCTCTCATAAGGCTCATATTCTTAAGGGATCAATGTGTGTTTTCTACAACAAGACCGATGCCTTAGGGAAGAACTGATCTGCTATAAAAAGGAAGTAAAAAATAATTTTATAAGTGGAAATCAGAGTTATTGAAATTACAGAAATGATTGGTGATGGTCAAATATGATCTTGGCATCAGCCTAAAGAAATCCTTGGATTAAATTTAGCTAAACTTTAGATGATTACCTGGAGGATGGGCAGGTGTCTCAGATCCTGTGTTAGGAGTCTGGAGATTTTTCCTATTTGATAAAGACACAACTTCGATGTGAAATTTCTTCTCTGAACATATGCCATAGGCAGAACAACTAGATAGTAACCAACAAGGTCCAGGAAGGAACCCTGGTCAGGCTTCTACCTAGCGACATCCTCCAGCTCATTGTAGGAGATCCCAAGCCATTCCCAGGAATATGACGTATCGCCTGTGTGCTCTGGGTCTTCTCTGGGGTTTGGGTTATGGTATGGGCTGGTATCATCAAAGACTAACTAGTGGGACCTTTTGGGGTTGAGGATGGAGTGAAGCTCAACTCCCAGACCTACTGCCAGTTTCTGAATGACACCTTCTTCAAGCAGTGGTTCAGGAAGAAGTTGGTATTGTGCAAAAAAATTAATTTCAAGCGGGACAATGCTTCATCAAATGCATCCAAATACTCCACAGAGTGGCTGGCCAGTAAAGGTCTAAAAGAAGAAAAAACAATGACATGTTCACCTGATCTGAGCCCCATAGAGAACCTGTGGTCTTTCATAAAATGTGATATCTACAGGGAGGGAAAACAGTCCACCTCTCTCTGGGAGGCTGTGGTGCTGCTGCAGCAACGTTGATCATAAACAGATCAAGCAACTGACAGAATCTATGGATGGAGACTTTTGAATGTCATCGTAAAGAAAGTGGTTCTATTGGTCAATGATTCTTTTTTGATTTTTTGTTTTTTAATGTCAGAAATGCTTATTTCTTAATTCTGTGTTATTATCTAGGTTTACATGGCGAAAATAAACAAGTGAGATGGATATATATTGGGTTTTTATTAAGTTGCCTAAAAAAAAAAAATTCTGCAAAACAATAGTTACCTGCACAAACTGATATCCTGCTGAGATAGCCAAGTCTAAAAAAACACATAAGCAAAATAAAAAAATATAAGCTTTGATATTTATGAGTCTTTTGGGTTGATTGAGAATATAGTTGTTGCTTAATAATAAATTAAACCTCTCAAAAACAACTTAACCGTTAATTCTGCACACACTGTATGTGTTGATCATATTGATTGAAAGGAGACCAGCAACTGAGCCTTATGTAGTGAGATAAAGTTCTTCAAAAAGTAGAGACCTAATATCTGGATGTTTATCTGTGGACGTAATAACAGAACTTCCGTGCTTCAGTAAAGGTCAGCAGCATTGTCTGCAGTGCTACACGGGGTTGTGTTTGTATAAAAGGACAATTTAACAATGGGAGGAGAAGCAGGCGATTCAGACAGTCTTACCGGAGAGAGTTTCTGGATGAGATCATGGGCCACATGCACCAAGTTCTTATCCTCCTGCATGTGCTTCTGGAAACGCCGGCTCTCTTCCTCCTCCAGGAGGTCAAAGTCATTGGCAGCGTCGAGCAGGGCCTGGATGAGCCCTTTCCAGGAGCGAAGGGCAGGAACCTGCGGAGCCACTGCTGAGCTCACCCCTGTGCCAATCACCAGGACCAGCTCGGGGGCTCGCTTGGTCTTTAGGCTGGGCAGCAATTTCCTTTGGGGCAGGCAGAGATTGAGTGATGACGGTTTTAAATACAGTCCTTCACAAATCCCTCTGACAGCATGAAGGTTAAACAAAGTATTTTCAAGCCTGCTAGCATGCACTTTTTGAAACTAAAACCTACCTTCAACTAGGACTCGCAAAGATTTTAAACAGTTCTGCAAAAAAAAAAAAAAAAAAAAAAAATCTTGAAAATGTAATAAAAATAGTGTGCAGGTGCACCTGAGCTTACCTGGGCTTTTTAGCATTTGACTCTGCATCCTGAGAATCAGCTGCAGGTCGCTTCTCAGTTTTCACTGCTACAACAGAGGCCATTCAGCTCCTGTAAGAAACATGAACAACCAGTCAATCTCTCTAAAAGCAGCTGCTGTGGTCAATGACTTGTTAACACCATTCTTGGATGCTGCTGATCATTTGAAATTCAACAGGAAGTAATACAAATATTAGTTTTATTTCCTACTAGCTGGGAGTAGATAGTTTAGAAATTATTTCATAGATATAAACCAAAAGCATGAGATCAAATTTAGCACAAGTCTTGGAGGGTGTTCCCCAAGGTTCATGTCTTGGCTCTTAAATATTTATCCCAAATATAAACAGAGCACTCTGAATCTACCTTTTCACTTCTATGCTGATTTCTTTTAAGGAGAACACTTATAAAGCAGTTGAAGTGCTGATCCTGAATTGATAGTAGAAACGAGCTCCGCTTTTCTTTCATAAGACAAATGATATTTTTATTAGACTATCGAATTAAACTGTATATGAATACATCTACTAAATGTTTTCACATGCTGTATAGTGACTGTTAAAGCAATAAGATTGTTATTATCTGTAGTTTTCTTACTCATTCTTGTCTTTTCTACACTTAATGGACTTTTATACGTGTTCAGAACTTCTGTCATTAGTAGGGGTTTGCATTACTTCTTGCCTCCTTGTTAAGGAAACAAAGGAATTGGATGGACACTTTTGAAAATGATGCTTATAAGGATTAAGAACTGAACGAGGGAAAGACCACTCTCTAGTTTTGGCACCTGATGCTTTGGCTGATCTTCAGTCAGAACCTCATCAGTGTTTCTTAATGCCATAGAAAATATTTGTCAATAACTTTTGATCTAAATAGCAGTCATAGTATCTTGGCTAGGTCTCCCTTGGATGAGAGATTTTAGATGTTATTTAGACACACCCTGTTAAATGATAATAAAAAAAATAACGAATGAAGTTGAACATGCTTTCATCTGATTGTTGACTGCATGACATTAGTAATTCCTTAAATGGTGCACATATTCTGATGACTATTTGACATAAAACCAGTTGCCCTGACTCTTTTTCTCATCCATTACAACAAAGGCTATGACACTCTGTGACTTTTAGCATTTTACCTATCATGAACCATGTTCGATATAAACAATTTCTGATACAAAACCAATAACCAACAAATACTGTTTTACAAACAGTCCTTAGCAATATTATTGCAACACAGTGACGGTATATGTATGATGTAATAGCACAATAAGAGCATGCTATACAAGTTGAATCAGAGATAAAACGATCACTGAAACCTCATCAAACAAAGGGTATCATAAATACTTTATCTTTTTACACAATAATGTACTTCCCCTCCTACCAGGAAATATTTTTCCCATTTCCTTTCTAAAACACTCCTCGTCTGAGGACACACTTTAAGGGCCACTTGTATTTTTAAAACTTTATAACCAAAGTTTGCTTCAAATTGATATTATTCTAAATGATATTCTTCAGCTCAATCCTTATTTCACAAGCCCAGTTTATTCACCTTAGATGTCCTTGAAGAAATTTTAATAAAGGTAACTTTTGTTTGTGACGTGTCTTACAAAACATATCCAGTAAAAATAAAATAAAATGAAATAAAAAAGCACGTGCTTACTTACCTTGCACCAGGTACCTCCAGTGTTCACCTCAGTTCGGATGTTTTTGTTCTTTGATTAAAAGTCAGAGAAAGTACAGTCAATGTTGAATTTGATCCACTTAAAGTAGTTTGGGGATCGATCAGCCTTCGTGGCGTTTTTCTTCCTTTATAAAGAGCTTGATGTTAACCTGATGAATGGACGTCACAGTATTAAATACAGCTCAAGTCAGCAATGGGAGCGCAGTCTTGTTTTACTCCTTAAGTGAGATTGTTATTGTTTAAAACCAAATAAAAAACTAGGTTGTCAGACGTTAGAAACTCCGCTGCTGTGGGTCATTCTGACGGTACAAATCACTACTCGCATCTATTTTCCTCTTGCCCACTAAAACGGCCTTATGAATGTTTTCTCCAATGTGGACCGTTGTGTATCTTCTGTTAAAGCCACCCTCAGCTCCTCACCCCGTCTATGTTGACTCTACTGGCCGCCCGCGATCGTTAATGTAAGCCGGGTTTTATGACGCATTCACTTGCTGTACACAATTTCTATTGCACTGCTGTAACAGTTTCCAAAACCGGCATTTAATGCTCCAAAAAAGTTTTTTTTCTCCAAATCTAATGTTACGTTAAGCGATAGCATAAATGTTGAACAATCAGTGTAAAACATTTGGGTCCCCAACTTATTTCTACATACTTTTAAGGCGTACTTTGCTTTATTTTTTAGGAGTAAAGGTAAACACTAAGTTTTATCAAAGCCAAAGCTTTTACGAAGTGCATTTGAACGCAGCAAGAGACTCAGCCATATATGGGTTTGTGTTACGCAACCATCAATTGCTGAGATCATTTAAGATGCGTATGTTAAACACATTTACTGGGAGTAAAAAACGAGTTAGCTTTTTTAAAATCATTGTTAAATGTGTAGACAATATGGTAGATTAAAAATTAAGCATTTCACTAGACAGGTTTTTTCAAGGATTTCGGTTTATATTCAAAAGTTTATATAATTAAAAAAAAAAGGTTTTATTCGGTTAGACAACTGTATACGCCAAACAAGTTAGTTTCACAACTGGGCTTTTGGCACTGTAGGAAATCAATATTTTTTCTCTCTTAAGAATTTACAAACAGGACCACGTCAGCATAAAGTCACAAAGTCAAACATAACTAGGCTGCCACCTGCTGTTAAAAAAATTAACTGCATGCAACGGATTGAATCCCTTCTACACTTTCAAAGAAACAAAACAGCATCCGAGATGCTGGAGAAGTGTTTTTCAACCCTTCTTCTCAAGGCACGCTGTGCTGCACGATTTACATGTTGCTCTGTTGCAACACACCTGACTCAGATGGCTGCAGCCCAGCAAAGACTGCTAATCTTATCAATTGATATCAGGTGTATGAAAACTTGTAAAACACCAACACATGCAGGTCAGAGTGCCTTAAGGACCAGTGTTGAAAAACACAGCTGTAGAATATTTATTCAAATCTACTTTATTTGCATTTCTTTTCAAAAAGCCCGAATGTAGTTCTACAATAACTATTTAGTGAGCAGGTATGTTAGCTGCAAGATATGCTGCCAAATTTGCTTTGATGATGGCTTCAACATCATAACAATCTACGCTTACCTTTCTACAAGACCTACATCAGACATACTGCAAGGCACAGAAGTCCTGCTATTTTTTTACATTGCTTTTCCCGTCTTAAAGAGATATCAAATTTAGAAGGTGTTATTTCTGACTTATGTGTCAGAAATAACACTAAAACAAACTAAATAAAAATACTGCTTCAGAAGGGAAATTATCCAGAGGTGTGATCTCGATGACCCCAAAATATTACCTTTTGGCTCAAGGCAACATTTAGGAGGAAAACAAATCTCCAAGAGGTTAGTCTTGAATATGTCTTTAATGCCTCACTGAATCACTCTTCAGTCTATACATAGACTGTATGTATGAGGATACAATCAAACTCAAAGCCAAACCTTTTGTCAGGTGACAACATTCACAGACAGTTTTGTAATTTAATTCATTCTGTTTTTCAAAGAATGACTGAAACTTAAAGTTACAGCTTCACAACATCTAAATTTACACAAAAGGCCTTGTGTTCATGTCCAAACAGCAGATAAACACATACAGGTCACTTAGGATAAATCAAGTATTTTTTTCACTCTCACAAGCAATTCCTGTAGCTTGTCTCTTTCTGAATTTACAATGAGTTATTTAAAGGTCAAACATCTGGGGGGGAAACGTCTCTAAATACAACATCCATGTCTGAATGGTCACCATTTCCCTTTTAAAAATGGAACATTTGTGTTTTGCTGCATCATAACCACGATCAACACATACTTCCATTTCAAATCTAGAGCAAATTATGACTATTGTTTTAAAATGAACTGTCAAAAATGTTCCCTCTCAAATTAAAATATGGCTTTAATGTCTAAAAAGGATTATCAAAGCTTTGAAGTGGGCATAGATAAATTATGCAATTGAAAATGAAATACGTTTCTATCAGTTGAAATCCCTCGTTGATCTGACTATAGGTTAAGGAATCCAAAGTAAAAAGACAGATTATGTGAGGGCCTTCAACACAGAGAGGGTCTACACAGAGATGGAGCCTTCCCTGAAGTTGGTCTTCCCAATCAAAACATTGAGAAGTGCAGCCTTGCCCTCCTTGGCGTCCTTTTGAGCCTGTTTGATGAGGCTCGTTAGCTGGTCCTCGTTTTCCCTTCCGACAAGGTAGCCCTTACCGCCATAGCCGTCTGCCACTATGTGATAATCTGAAACATAAACAAAGATCATATATTTCATCACAAAACTACAACACAATAAAACTTACATTTTTTTTATTTTGAATTGGGTGATCTAATTGTAGATATACAAACATGGACACGACTGTGGCCAAAATGTACCTGTGAAAGCAAGGCCACAAGCAACGTTACTGCCCAGGATGGGAACCTGCTCTCTGGATATCTGACTCCAACACGCATCGTTTCCAACCACAGATATAACTGGTGTCTAAGAGGAAAAAGATAAAAGCAAAACATTGATATTTCCACACGATGTAGAAAAATATGAATCTGGGGATTTTTTTTCCCTAGTTTCATCACACTTGAATTATGTTCAACAAGTTTTGTGTTGCTTGGATTAACAAAGACAGCTGGATTATATTCTTCCAGTGAAATAAGGATTTTCTGCCAATAAGCTCCTAATTATCCCAATCAGGCCTGGTTTTTCATTCCAACCTCTCAGACGTAACTCTTCAATATTTTTTGCCTTTGTCAAGGCAGCATTAAGGCATCCATTTGGAAACATCTGGGTGGTGTTTCCCATCCACATGTCCAATATTTTTCAAGTCAAACAAATCAACAACCACACAGTTAAAAAGAGTTTAAAATTGCTGACGGAGCAGTGCGTTGTAAAAGATTAAAGGGTCCGCATGGTGAGCTCCACCCTGCTTTGGTCTCACCCATAGGCTCGCAATGTTAATTAAACATTTGTGGCTTGTTTCAAATTACACGTTTTAACACTGTCTTTGCTTTTTAGTTTAATGAACATGCAGATGAAGTCAAAACGATAATTCATATTAAAGTCGGCATCACAGAAGCTGAAAACTGACCCCTGAGGTTGTTCTAAAAATACTTTTTGGTGCGCATGACAAGTTAAGAAGAAAATAATAATCTATCCATTTTAAGGTTTAAACCTCTACATGTTATAATAATAATGTTAGGAAATGTTAGCAGCCTTTTGGAAATCTGCCAAACACCTCAACAACACAGAAGAGCTGTAATCCACCTTAAACTCCCATCATGCATCTCTTATCAAACATTTGGTTGATTAAAAATCCTAAACTAGACCAGAAACTAATCGTGTCTGCTCTACTGCGGTGTGAAGCCCAGAGGAGCCCAAAAAAGCAGGCAGATATTTTCACTTAATGCAATACAATGGGTGGGTACAGTTAGAAGCAAGAAGCATTGCTCTGCATTTAATGTTTAATACTAATGTTTTAATTACCTAAAATATCCACCAGTAATTGATCTAATGCGTGCACACATGTACTTTGATGATGTATTGATATAAAGAGGTCTTTAAAGAGGCAGTGTGTCACTAATACGGCTTTTTATTAGCAAAAATCAATCATTTATTTTAATACAGATAAATCTGTCCAAGGTCTAATAACAATAAATTAGAATTAGCAGTTTATAATTACAGTTTTATGCAAAACTGGGGAACCACCGCCATACTCCACTGTTCATGTAGACACTCATCGTACGCCTCTCCAGGGTTAACAGTTAGGCCAGACTTCTGGCCAGACGTCTTCAGACAGTAGATGGGTGTATGTGGGGCCCACTGGTTTCTGCCAGTTCTGTGCTGAATGGCACTACTGGACAGTGTATGATTTGTAGGGTTAGTAAGCTTGATGTGTCTTTAATCTGTTCCACTGTTTTCTTAACCGACCGCTGCTTCTACGATCCTCAACGTTTCATTTCTTTGTGTTTCGTCAAAAGAGATGCTAAATTACTAGCATCAAACATGACATGGCCTGCTCTGTCTCGCCACCCACAGAAGTTGGCCTACCTTAGATCGGAGCTGCTCTGTCTCCTTGTCAGTGAGAGGTGAAGCGGACTCTGCTGCTCGTGAGGGTGAGAGGTGTATGGACTGCAGGAGCTGAATGCATGTTTCTTGGTGTAGTTGTACCTTCTTACCTTCAGTAACAAGATCTACCCCCACATAGGAAAAGCTGTTGTGTGCTTCGCGACCGACATTAAACTACATTAAACATGTGTGATCCACCCCATATAAAATCATCAACATGACAAGCAAGCACACCAGTTACATTTTTGTGCTCATCCA
>JAUZNJ010067992.1:0-26251 GCA_034780135.1 Jordanella pulchra
TCCTTTTTGATAAAGCTTATAGTTAGAGTGGCTCAGGTTATCCTGAGCTATCTCTATAGTTATGCTGCTATAGGATTAGACTTCTGAAAGAGATAGGGACCACATGTTTTATCATTCTATCTGCTTCATTCTATTTTTGTTCTCCTATTCTGCAGTAGCTGTTAGTTCAACCTCTAACTTTGTGTTTGTGTGTTGCTGTGTTTATTGTAGTCCTGTTTCTCTTACTATGGCTAACTCTATGGGCTCTGTTTGATCCTGCAATATGGGAACTGACTCGGAGCTTGTCTGCCTGTTTGTGTCCTTCCTGGCCTGTGGAACTGACTGACAGTTACCGTTTATATTTCCGCTTATTTTTGTATGTCTTCTTCTGTCTCCTTGAACCCCAGTCGGCCTCGGCAGATGGCCGCTCACACTGAGCCTGCTTCTGCTGGAGGTTTATTCCTAGTAAAAGGGAGTTTTTCCTCTTTACTGTTGCTGCATGCATGCTTGGTGTTAATGATTGCTGTTGTGTCAATTAGTCGATGCAATCAGCTGGTATTCCTTAGATAGAAAACTTTTAACCAATCTGACTGTGTTATTTGACTGAATTGTCTCTGTAAAGTGCCTTAAGATGATGACATATGTTGTGAACTGGCGCTATGTAAATAAATTGAATTTAATTGATTGAATTAAATAACCACGTCAGAGCAAGGGTCTGCTGACTATGACTGAACACATTTTTAGATAGTGGAATTAATAATTTAAAGATCCCTTAAACTCAGCTTACAAGCCTTCCCTGGTGAAAGCAAAGGCTGGGTATTTTGGCTCAGACTCAGTGGCGGTGCTTCAGAGGTGAATGAGATCTGCTCAGAGTACCATAAGTCTTTGGATGTTGTTGGGATGTTATGGTTAACACACCTCGTCAATAATAGGGCGGTGTCAGCACAGAGCTCCTGGACTATTGTGGTGGTCAATGTTCCTTCTAATTTTTCATGTGTCTGAGGATGCAAACACAAGCCTCCTGAGTACACTGAGGACCACTGCAAGCAACATCAGATGTGCACGCTGAGGGCACACCAACAGTACACCTTTTTATAGACCCGTGATCATAGCAATGTCATGTTTGTATTCTAAAGAGTTAGCCCAAACCCAGAACACCACAGGAGACAATGTATTTTTAAGAATTTTACTTAAAGGTCTGAGAATAACTCTAAAGTGGAAATTTGAACAGTGAGGATTCAGTCTGTGGTTCATCTCACTGAAGAAACAGGAAAAGGTTGGTGAGTTCAGGTTGCTTTGGAAATTTGCATGACAGAGTAAAGTGAAAAACGGCTTGTACATCCAGCATTCAGTAGGCTAAGGTAATTCGTGATAGCAGTGATAAATATGAGACTAGTGTGAGATGAGACTGATGAGGATAGGCGTTGTGGTGATGAGGAGGAAGTGAAGGAACGACACGGGGAGAATGAGATCTCTGTGGGTTCTTGCTCACATGACACCTCACTGCTGTGCTTGCGTCTAGGGTGTTTGTTAGAGGAACTCCAGGGGCCTGGTCCACCAGAAGAGTGACTTGGAGCGGGAGATGGATTGGGACCTAAACCCGAGACGATCTGAACTTCACTACTGGGAGAAACTTTGTGTGACCTCGTTTTTCTTCACACCGCTATGTGTCTGTCTAATACTGACCTATAACAATAAATACAGAGTAGAAAGTAGACCTTGCTTATTTGACTAAGTTTACGCATGCTGTTCTGTTCGTCTGTGTGTGTGTTTAGGAGAGAGGAGGCTTGGAATGGGGGGTTCTTTTATGACACATGACGAGCAGAGTGAAACCTTTGGCGGGGTCCAAATGACAGACGTTAGGTGCTAAAACCATTGTGAGGTCTGAGGGTTCACCTCAGCTGACAAAAAATAAACTCAGGACGCCCCACAGTTTGCTTAGCGGCGTGGAGTTGGAGTTGAGTTGGACTTAAATATCTTAGTGTTCAATTGGACAACAAACTAAACTGGAGACACAACGAGAAAGGACAGAGCCAACTGGACTTCCTAAGGAAGCTTAGGTCCTTTGGTGTTTGCAACAAGAATCTACATATCTTCTATAAGCCTGTTGTAGAGAATGTGATTTCTCCCTTCATCATCTGCTGGGGTAACAGCATCACAGTAAATGACTTTAAAAAGCTCAACAAGCTAAGAAAGAAGGCTGTCTCTGTTCTAGGAACTCCTCTGGCACCTTTAGAGATTATTTCACAAAGAAGAATATTTTAAAAAGTGAAGAAGAAGTCCTGGGAGACCCTCTAAAATACTGTGAGGGTTAAACCTTTTTGAATCTCCTGAGAGTAGTTAATGGATGTGGGTCAAACCGCCTACTAACACCATGACAGATCTCTGTGTTTCTTCTCCCCCTTATTTTATTTAGCCTGTGTCTTTCATCTGTGGCATATTTCTAATTACTTCTTTTGGAACTCATCTTCACTTATTGGTTTACCTTTTAGCTCTCAAAAATATTTGATAAATGATCATGGTAAAATTATTTGTGAACCCTAAGAAATAGACATCTCTATAACTTTAATCCTGCTTTAGATGCTTCAACAATTCCTGTCAGCTGTGCGGTTCTTGCTCTGACTGGCCTCTTCTATTTTTTAAAGTGGTTAGCAATTTATTTTGCATATTCACCTATGGATAGAATAGGGTAATGACACTTTTGCTTGTCAAGCTATATCATTGCCTCGTGACTGCTTGACTATGCAATACATTGGAAAGACAAGGCAGTCTAAAGGCGTGCAGGTCCAATACGAATGAGAACAAATGCAATAAAAGCCTCACAATATGTTAAGTCTAAGAACCGAAGATGAGTTAAGAAAATAATAGTTTAGCAAAGAAACTTGGGTAGAATTATAAGTTTTCCAAAAATAAAATCATTACACAACAATTAGATAAAAAAATAGAAAAAGGAGGGCTTTTTAAACTTGACATTGCCATGATCATTTGTTTGTAAGTTTTCCTGTGTTTCAGCTTTGGAAGTGATAAAACTAGTTCAAATTACACATTTGAAATGTCCTAACTTTAATCCAAGATGATAATTTAGGAACTTTGTTTAAAAGCCAAGTGGAAGTGAAAAGTGAAGTTAAATCCAACCATCCGATTCCTGAACTGACCTAATCCTCTCAGAGCTATTTGGAGGGTTGGTTTCTATCTATGTACTAAAAGTACATGGGCGAGAAATGAGGATACGAACAGCCATCCATATAATTCTCAGACCATAGGGAAATTTAGAAAATCCAGTCAAGTGAAATATATTTGTTTATTATGTTTGAAAAATCCAGGGTGCTCTATACATATTTTTAGTATATCCAAGCTCCAGTTTTTATTTCTTTTTACCTTTTTTGATGTGGTTGGCTAAGATGTGTACATCTGCAGCGATAAATGTGGAACATTACACATCAGAGATGAAATAAAACAAAACATGTACAAAAAAAATATTTCATTAGAGGCTGTTTGATCCATTATTAAAGGGCATTGCTCAAAAAATTAAAACTGAGTCTCCTAGTGTTCATAAGCTTAGCTTGGGGGCTGCAGAGTGAAAAACACAGACAGTATAACTCGCCTTCCTCCATTTTTTTCCTTCTGTAACATTTTAATGACATTTCAAACTGTTTTCATGGAGCTAGCCGTCAATCAAAATGAAACTTACTGCACTGCTGCAATAACCTTGAGGATGCATGAAAGAGAGGAAAAAGGAG
Organism: Jordanella pulchra; assembly: GCA_034780135.1. NCBI lineage: Eukaryota > Metazoa > Chordata > Actinopteri > Cyprinodontiformes > Cyprinodontidae > Jordanella > Jordanella pulchra. The sequence goes on from JAUZNJ010067992.1 coordinate 3,720, forward strand.
AAAATGATCATTATAGCAAAGTGAGTGCTGTCATGTTTTGGCAAACATGGTGTCACTTCACGAGGTTAATTATTTTTGCAGCATTAAATGAAGAAAATGTCACATGCAAATTGTCAGCAGAGCATTTTTTTTTTTTTTTATGATCAGGCGTAGGGGCATTTTTAGTTTGAACTGTCTGGCTCACTGATCAGGCTGTCCAATATCAGCAGGTAAACTAAGAGAAATTTCTTACAATAAGCTTTACAGAGTTTTATTTTACTTACATGTCCTATCAATTGGGCTTTGGCGCCCCCTCCTGTTGTGTCCCGTTCAAAGTCTATCAGCAAATATAGCTGTGCCATAGAAGATGGAATTGGTGGAGAAGCAAAGATCACAGCTCAGGTGGGAGAATCTGTTGACAGAAAAAAACGGATACATAAAGTAAAAACAAACTTTCTAGCCCACATGGGTGGCAGAAAACACTGCACATAACCTTAAACCAGGCATGTCTAAAGTCATTCCTCGAGGGTCGCTATACCGCAGGTTTTAGTGGTTTCCCTGCTTCAGCACAGCTGATTTCCAATGAGAGCTGATTAATAGGCTTTTGCTGAACTGCAATCATTAGAATCAGCTGTGCTGAGAAACATTGAAGACCTGTAGGACCACAGCCCTTGAGGACCGACTTTGGACATGCCTGCCTTAAACATAACAATCTTTATCCGGTCTTATGATGGCGGTATCATGCTGTGGGGCTGTTTTTCTTCAACATGAACAGGGAAGCTGACCATCATTCATGGGAGGAAGCAAAATGTAACTCAAGTTGGACTAAAGTTTCATAGGATTCTAGTATACCTGCAGTTCGAAACTCAAACCTTTCATACAAACTAACCAGGATAGACAGACCACTGGTAGCAGCTTCTGCTTGCACTGTTCTGTATCAATTAACAACAAATGTTGTCTCAAGATAATGTTAAAAAAATACAATGTCCACACTTTAAGTGATCTTCATTAAATGTAGTACAATAAAGATGGATGTAATCCCGAGGGTGCAAATTTAAAAAATAAAAGACGCACAAACAGTAACAGAAGATAAAAAAAGGTTTGAAAATGTTAAAAAATATATATTAAACTTCTATTGTAAACAATGTCACCATCATGATTGTGTTATACTCCTAATGCCCCAGTTCTCAAACAGTCGGCCTACTGTTAAATTTAATATTGCACTAAAGGTTTTATATCAAAGGAAACCCAGCAAATTGCAATCAAGTCACTGGCTTGCAGGATTTATTAATATTGACTATGTATGTATGTAAAACAAAAACTCATTTAACAGAGATGGAGAGACTTGGGATTGAGGTTAACCTCCCATGAAGCAAACATATTAAGCCATAAGCATATAGCCAAGAATATTAAGATACAGGAGAGTCTCAGTCAAAGTCCAGTTCTAAATCCACTCCATAACCTGCATCAACACAGAAATTTCAGTCTTAGGATGTGCAAATTTGAGAGAGGAAGACCAAAGCATGCAGCTAAAGGTGGTTCTACAGAATAGTGACTAAGAGGGACGTACAGTAAATGTATGTTGCGTTTTACTATAAAAATGTGTGTAAATACTGTGTTTATATTTGTGTTCTTTTCTGCTGCGCACTTTGAAGTTGTCGTGTCTCATTGGTCTTTGCGTAAAGACTAAGCAGCAAATAATTTACATCATCAAATCATCGATCGTTGTTCCTATAGCTGAAAAGGGGGGTAAATGTAAGTCTATACATTGTCCATATGATATAAAGGGTGTCGGTGTTATGGGGTGACGTCAGGAGCGGAGTGCAGCGCGCTGTGAGCGCAGAGCAGGACAAGCAGAAACACCAGCCGTGGAAAGGTGCGCGCTTTTACCCAAACTCCTTCAGCACCGATTAGTTCGGACGGAGCCGAACAGGAGAGACACGGAGCGTGATGAACAACAGGTCTCAGACTCCGCGGCTGGATGCAGCTGGAGGTGGAGGCGGCGAGTCGCTCGGAGCTGTGGATCATGAACTCGTCATCACCTCTACTTTCGGGACGCTCCTGTCCGTGGTCTACATTATCGGGGTGTCCGGGAACGTGTACACGTTGGTGGTTATGTGCCACTCCATCCGCTTCGCCACCTCCATGTACATCTCCATCATCAACCTGGCCCTAGCCGACCTGCTGTACCTCTCCACCATCCCTTTCGTGGTGTCCACATACTTTCTAAAGGACTGGTACTTCGGGGATGTGGGCTGCCGCATCCTGCTCAGCCTGGATCTTCTCACCATGCATGCCAGCATTTTCACCCTCACCGTTATGTGCACTGAGCGCTACCTGGCCGTTACGCAGCCGCTGGACACGGTGCGGCGCTCCAAAAGCTACCGCAAGGCTTTGGCTTGGGGTGTATGGCTGCTGTCCCTGTTCCTCACTGTGCCCATGATGATCATGGTAGCCCAGACAACCAAGAAGACGCCGGACGGGGGAGTTAAGAGGATGTGCGCACCCACGTGGGCGCCGCTGGCTTATAAAGTGTATGTGACTGTCCTGTTTGGCACCAGCATCATGGCCCCTGGGCTCATCATCGGTTACCTGTACGTGCGTCTGGCCCGGACTTATCTGGAATCGCAGCGCAACGCGGTGATCAGCAAAGGTGGGAAGCGCTCTCCGAAGCAGAAGGTGCTCATCATGATCTTCACCATCGTGTTGGTGTTCTGGGCTTGCTTCCTGCCCTTTTGGATCTGGCAGCTGCTGCCTCTGTACCACACCAAGCCGCTGAGTTTGGCCTCGCAGACGCACACCTGCATCAACTACCTGGTGGCAAGTCTTACTTACAGCAACAGCTGCATCAACCCGTTCCTCTATACTCTGCTCACTAAGAACTATAGGGAGTACCTGAAGAACAGACACAAGAGCTTTTATAAGTACACGTCGTCGTTCAAGCATCGGCCGCCAAGTCTGCACTCCTGGGGCAAGTCGGGATCCTCCAGCAACCAATATGAGTTTAACTCTGAGACTTTAGTCATGGGGACGCTAAGGTGACTTATTGAGTAGAGAGAGAGGCTCCTGGAAAAAGAAAGTGCGGAAGGTAGGTATTTTTAAACCTAAATTAGGCTAAAAAAAATGCGCAAGTTATTTCCACAAGTTATGCGCATAAATTCATGAATTATTAAATTAATGAATGAATTAAAAACAAACAAAAAAGGCCTTGAATGCTTAAACTTGTAAGTCATGTATTTCATTGAAGTTTTGTGTGATACCAAAACAGAACAGAGCAAAGCAATGGCGGATGTATAAAAATGTGAAGGTGGCCATGGTTGACCTCTTTATTGAAGTACATAAGAAATCTATATTTTAACAAAATAAATAAAACATCCCCAACATTTTTCAACTTTAAATTCATAAACTCCTCTTCTTTTCCAAAACAGAATGAAAGTTTTTTGGTGTAGGCTAACTGACAGCAAATGTCCACAAATAAATAAATAAAGGGCAGTAAAAAAAACTTTTATTTTTATGCAAGACTGATTTCCACTATCACATACAAAAAAGCTTAAAGCATCTATTGTAGTGCTGGGCAGCAAAATGTCTCAGAGATCTAAACCTATTTCTTTTACACCCTGCTTCTATTTTATTCATCTTCCATGGTTGAGTTTAGCTGATTTTTACAAACCTTATATCTAAAACTATGTATGTACTAATGAATGCAAAATGCAGAACTTCACCACTATATGCACTAATATTTCTTGATAGGTTTTTTGTTGTTGTTGCTTTTTTCACCTTATGTAGAGTTACCATTGGTGTCTGAGTTGAGCTGAATGCCGGTTACTTCTCGGTATCCACAAAATCCATCTCGAATATAACACTTTGATTATTAGCTTGGTTGGACCCATTTAACATGGACACGTTGATGTCGCATGAAACGGCGGGGGAACTTCCAACCCATGAAAATAGGCTACAGTCTTATAGATGTGGAGCTGAACTGCTGAGGTGTCAGTCTGCTCATCAGATGATGTTTTAGTTGTAAAGGGTTAAATAAAAACACTATTGTAAAGGTATTTTTCCGCAAAAACTTGCAAAATGTTTCTTTATTGATACATTTTAAGACTGTATGTGCTTTTTGGATAAATGAGTGATTAGTAATTCTAAGTATTTTAAGGACATTAAATTAAGGGGGTGGAGGGTCGAGTCTCTAAACCATAGGGCGTGGTGCCCCCCCTTTGCCCCCCTGTAGATTTGCCACTGTGGCAGAGCATAGTTGCTTTGACCATTTAATTTTGCCAAATAGCTCAAGCTTAGGATAGAGGGCAGTTTTAGGTCTTGCCATAGATTCTCAGTTAGATTCTTGACTTTGACTGGGCCATTCTAAGATTTAAATAAGCTTTGATTTAAACCATTATACCTTACAGAAGGAGTGATGTATTGCTCAAAAGTGAACCTCCAGTACTGTCTCAGATTCCACCAATCTTCCCACTAAATACAAAAAAAACAGCGTATTTATTTCGCCTTTTTGCATATATTTCTACTTCTTTACTGAGAGCAATGTAGAATCGATTAAAGCTTAGTCTGGGGCTGATTTTAGGACCAATTTCCCTGCCATCCTGAAGAAAAACATAATGATGCAACATTGGTTTCCCACCCCAGTGTTTTTAATGGTACCCAGAACATCTCATTTTCGTCTCATCTAACCGCTTTGCAGATTTGATTTAATCATTGCATTTAAAAACATGAATCATTCTCTTTCTACTTAATATTAATGGAATCTTTTTTTTCTCACTTCATCATGTTAAATCAAACTATACCGTGCATATAGCCGTGTTTACCTAATTCTTTTAGTGTCTTTCCAATATTTGAATTTAGAAACTTGAGTTTCAAATAAAAGTACCCACATTTTGTAAAAAATGACTTGGATTATGTTACGAAATGATAAAATACAGTCAAACAGTTCCTCATAGGACACTTGGCTCACCAGCCAGGTCAGCACGACATGGGTAATAATTACCCTTACTTGTGTCCAATCCTGTGTTCGGCTTAAATAAAATTGTTGAATAATCTGGTCTGACATTATGTAGGGTAAACACTGTCACTAGCTGAACTGCTTGATAAAAGTTAAAACAATTTTATGAATTAAGTTATGGAACGTTTGAAGCAGACAGCACTTCTTGTAGCTTTGCACTTTGTCATAAAGAGGACACAGCAAGCATGTTTAAAAAGGTGCTCTGGTCAGATGAGAACAAAACAACTTTTTTCTAACCTACAGTGTATAAAAAATAGTGACAGTATTTGACTGTGGGAATGTTCCACCTTCAGCAGGGACCTGGAAGCTGTAGGGAGCTGATAAGAAGAAGGATGTTAACTTTGGAGTAATTCTGTAAGAAAAGTCGCTAGAAACTGCTAGAAAGAAAGACATCAGACTGGGGTTTCTGTAGACACCAACCCAACAGCCAGAACCAAAATGGAAAAGTTTAATTTAAAGAAAATTCCAGTGTTTGAAAAGAGTGAGTCAAAGAGCAAATCGAATGAATAGACCTGCAGATCGCTGCTAAAACTCTGTCTAGTTAATCTGAGTTTCAAACACACAGCTATGTTCTTTTTTTTACATCAGTTCAGTGATTTTTATGTAAAATATGTAAAAAAATCACATAATAATTTGCCACTATCACAAAAATCCCACCTAAATACACTGAATGTTTTAGTCATAACATGAAAAAATAAGAAACAGCTCCAGAGGTTTGAATCATTTTTTCCAACTCTCACTCATCAGCTTTATTTCTCTAGATCTTAATGAGAGTTTATAAGGCCTCCTTATAATCTCATGCATAACAGAACCAGGAACTGATTCTACTCCTTCCAATGCAACACCTCCCTTGAGTGAAAGCCACTGCAACGGACCATTTTGAGTAGCCGATAGAACGTTAAATGACCTGGTGTTATATTGTTAAGATTAGGTAATAGCAAAATACATTTATTAGTGGTTGACATGTTTTTATCACACCTATATTTTTTCTGTGAAATGACTAATGAAAGGTAACACCTTAAAATAATCATCATACACATCGTTTTTAATAAATGGTAAAGAGATCATTTATTAATGATTAACAGATAGTTTATTAATGTTCAATAAACATTTAGGAACTACATCTAACCCATATAAAAAAGTTGATAATTTTCAAGATAGTTAAGCCCTTACTCTAACATCAGTGACATTAATACCTGAACCTACCCCATATTTTTAATCATACTTGCCCTGTCCTCTTGGACTTACCTTTACCCTAACATCAGTGGGCTTAAGATCTTAAATTCACCGCTTGGAAAACCATCATTTTATAAGGTAGTAATATTCAGTTTTAAGCCATTAAGCTCTTTGATTTAAATGAGAAAACGCTCTCAATAGGCTCATTTCTATGCATTATTATTCATGAGGGGTTTGCAATATTGACTCGTAGAAACAAGTGGGTGTGTGGAAGCTGACATACGATACTGATGGTAGTGACTAAATAGGTGAGGAGGGTTGCAGTGGTTGGCTGGTTTGATGTAGTGTAGGTGTCACTTTGTCCGTCTGTCAATATGAAGGTTCTGAGTTTTTTCTGTCCTGATTTTCTTTACATATGTTCAGGGTTCCTCCCAGGGTTTAACACTCCAACAGGTAAGGATGATTTAAAATTCTAAACATATCGCAGGTTGATTGATGATCTTTTAAAACCACTTTTAGTTGAACAGCTTCATATCCTTTCTGCCCTCTTAAAACTGTAAAATAATCCAGTTGAGGTTATTTTGTTAATTGCCTCTTTGATCCTGTTTTTTTTTATTTTTGTATTTCTTTAAAAAAGCTTTTTGCAGCAAGTTATTTTACCTTTTAATATTTCATTATTTACCTTCCTATGACTGCAAACGCATGCATTTATAAAACCAGATTCAGTTTTTGATGCTGATTTAAATACAAGAGGTGTTGTGAAACTTTACCAATCTGCTGATTTCTCATCAGCTAACAATAAAGGTCATTAATTCCCTCATAAAAACTAGGGTTTCTAATTTTGGTTGAAATATCTTTACTAAGACATGGGAACGTTTGCCACACTCATCCCCTTTATCTGCCATTTGTTTAATGACTATCTTTACATCTAAAGATGGTTTCAGTTCAGTAATTTAACTTCAGACTCGCCCGTTCAAAGAATATTGCACCCAAAGTCCATGTCTTTGTCCTCGTTCTCTCTGGCAGATTATACTGCTTTCTTCAAGTTTTTAATTAGAGCAAAACTTCTTGCTTGCACACCTCCCATTAAAGTTAAACTTTTGCAGTCTCTTGGTTGGATAGGCAGATCTCGACATGTTGGCAGTTTTTTAAACGACTTCAATATTAAGAATATTTTCCATAAATGGTAGAATTGAATAAATAAGTATGGATCGGCTAAACTCTCTTACCAGACTGTAACTCGGCTACAACCTTCTTTCTGAAGGCCTTGGTCAGCTATTCAGATCTCTTTATGAGAATAAGCTTTTTGAATTGGATTTTAATTTTCATCACTCACATCATATCTGCATTACATAAATATTTGAAATGAATTAGGATAAGCAGCAATATGTACGTATGTGGAGGTATGCTTATTTGTTCCCAGCCGAGTAGATGCAGCCAAGTACTCATTGCGCTAATCAGAAACCCAGCTTGGTGGGGGGCCCCAGTTTGGGCTGTGTCCTGCCCTGGTGGAGAACAGGGTGCCTAATGGGGTAAGTAGGGTAGCTGGCTCCCTGGGAGGACTCCTTTCTCCAGTGTTTTGCTCCCAATCTCCACTTCTTCCCCTCACCTGCTCTATCACACTAGCAGACACATAGGATCTTGGGGATGAGATCATAACCAGCATGTATCCTCCCATGTGTGACTTATGCCCCAATTTTAATGAACACCCTAGTCAGCATCATTTATAACATTTTCAAATCATACATATGTAGGGCAACAGGGTGGGCATATTTTGGGGGCTGGAGGTGAGTCATCCTTTCTGGCTTTGCTTCATGTGCCCATGCCCACCTGTGGCTGTTGGAATGCATTTAGGGCATAGGGTGGAAGAATAGGTGGGAACACCTCTTCTCCCCCCCCGGTTTTAAATACACAGTAGTCCGGCAGGCAACAACACTACATCTGAGCAGGAAGGGGGATGACATGGGGTCATTCACACCTCTGTTCTCTCCACTCTGCCTGGGGATTGGGGCTGAGCCTTTGAGAGGGTCATGTCTTGGTTGGGGTTTCTGGCTTTCCTTGGGATCTTCTTTGTCTGCTGGGATACGGGGTGCCAGTTCCAGGCATTGGATGGGGGTTTGGGATGTTCGAGGGTTTGGGCCCGTCCTTGCAGGGCAGCTGGCTGGCTGGTTTGGCTTTATGGCAGGGGAGAAACAACCACCGTGCCCAGATGCATCTAAGCTTTTGGTGGGGGTCTGCCTTGCGCCCTGCCCTGGCCCTGTGCGTGGCCTGTGCCTGCAGTCGGATGGGGGACACTGGGGGGTGTCTGGCGCCTTTGCTTGGGTGGCTAGTATGCCGTACTTGGCCTAGGGGGGTGGACTAGCTGGATTGGAATTGCCTGGAAGCCATAGGTATGAGAGGACGATATGGATGTGGGGTCTGGAGCAGCTGTGATTGGCTAGCAGGTTGGCTACCTACTCTAGCATCTGGGGGCGCAAGTGCACAGTTTGTAGGGAGGGGCTGGCTGGCACCGTTCAGGGGGGTTTCCCTCCCGGGGATAGTCCTTGTCCTGTGTCTGCCCCCTTGTGTCCCAGGACTTGGGCTTCTTTTGGATATCGGGGGCTCGCATCGCCTCTTGTCCATCCTAGGCCCTATAGGGCGAGTCTGGGGCCGCCTTCACCTGCTATTGAACACATTTTTCTTCTGAAGAAGCTTTGTGAAATCCTTTATATATGAGCATGCATACACACATTGGGAATTTGGTTCCAGGTGCTCATGGATACACACTAATACTAAATACTAAGCTGCAGCTACAAACACCCTGAACAGCATTTTATAATCACCGTAGATTTTGTCCTCCGCACACATGGATATCTAAGGGATACCTGCTGCTCTTAAAGCATTGTTTAGTGTTTACTTTGGTTTTCTTTTCGCTGTTATGTTCACTGTTTTCTTTCCCTCTTGTTTCATACAGGTTTGCAAGCAGACTCCTAGGATTTACTGTATATCCTCCGTCTTGTCTATTTTTACTGCTTTATTTTTTCTCTTTTCATGCACTCTTTCCTGTCTCTATCTCTTTCTCTCTCACCGTAGTTATTGTCCCCTCTTTCTTTCTTACTTACCTTTTCATCTCTGTGTTCGTTGTATACGATTTTACTGCCTAAATAATTTTCAATAAAGGTTCCTATACAAGCTGAACCCCAAGATGGAAGTCATGATGGTCTCCTTGTGAAAGCAAAGCTGTTGGGCTATCATCTAGCTCTTGGACATCTATCAAATGGATCCCCTCTGGGGATTCTAGACTCATAATGGTTTTATTTTCAACATATCATTCAATGACGGTAAAGAGCACACCTAAATGTATTTCAAAAAGGTTAATAGAGAGATTTTTGTACCGATAACCTGATTCAGACTTGGCTTTATCGACTCAGAGAAGTGTTAAGTGTTCGCTGTAACAAACTGTTGCCATTTTGTTCAAATTTAGCTTTAAACGTTTACAAGTATAAAGAAAAAACATTAAAGAACATCTCGATAATTGATGCAAAACCATACCCCATGCCTTCTGAGAGACTGACAAGAGACAGAAACTGAGTGTGGAGAGAAGGAAATGGATGCTATTGTAATGCATGTCTGGACACGTCTGCTGTGGTCCTCACATTCAGCACTGAGACAAGAAAAACGTCAGATTTTCTGCTGTTATGAAAATGTTCTGAATCTAATCTTGAGCTGTGACATTTTCAAGCCAATGTCCCAATGAGTAGGTGAAAATTTTGGATGGCCGTATGTATGTGTCTGCATGCTAGATTTTATAAACTCATGCATAAATTTATTGCAGCCAATCTGTCCGTGCTATACAATGTCAGAAATTGAATGGGAAATGGTTAGAGTTTTTTTGTAAGTTAAAATTCATGAAAATTGAAGACTGGTTTTATGTAAAGTTGTTGATTTTTCTCCTCAGGCTATAATAGAAAGCATCCCCTGAGCTCATGTGATTTGTTTTCATAGAAAAGATAAAATCGACCAATGAATATTACACAATTTAGCTAATTTTGCCCAATGGATTGATTAAGAATCTGGTCTAATATAAAGTCTAAACTGTTTAAAAATACCATTTTTTGGAAAATAACACTGTCCAGTAACTAGTCTGCCAGTGAACGTGTTAACAAGTGTGCTGGCAGGATTTGTTCAGAAAACAGGCTTGGACAACAAGATGAGAACATAACCAAACATTCACAGTCGTAAAAGAAAAAAATAACTTCACAGTAATTCTGTGTTAACTTTTTAACATTTGGACAAAGAGCACAGAAAGAAGCTTCATCTGATATTATATAAGCCAAGTTCAATTGAAAGGCAAAAAACTTTAATAGATTTGGTGTGATTTAAGAGCCACAGACAAGGACATCAACTGAGTCAACAAGCAAGTTTGATCCGATTGTGTAAAATCTGATTTCACTTCTTATTGTGACTAGATTTTTAAACCTGTTTGCAAAAGTATTTTTCAGATTGCATGAAACTTTCTCATAAATTCAAAAACACATAACCCACCTTCCACCTCCTTCTCTGATATCTATTTGTCTCAGTTGAGTTTCTTCATGCTACAGGTTGATGTGTCCCTAAACAAGGGACTTGCCTCTGATCTGCATGTTTTTTTACTCTTAGACCAGTGAATGGTTTCAAAGAAAGTTTCCTGGGCAGACACCATCTGCCGCTGCTGGTGATCTTCTCTATCTCTCATTCATTTTACAAGTTGATTGATCAAACTCCTGACAGGCACTTAGAAATCTAAATCATCTGTATAAGCTGTGTGTTTACCTTTATATATATTATACAGATAGATAGAGAGAGGTACAGGTATCGCTCTTAACTAGTTTTCTTGTAATTACTGTCCTTGGAGTTAAAATAGTCAAGCATCAGTAGAGTGAGAGCTTGCAGAGATTTTTATTTTTACTTATTTGGCTAATTTTTTTCATTCCAAGTCAGAAAAAAACAAAAAAACATCCCTAATCCAAAACTCCAATGTTTACAAATATGTGTCTACCAGAATAACAGTTCAGTGTTTATCTTATTTTTTAGAATTCGAGTACATAAAATACAGAGAAATGCACTCATGTATCCCTACAAGATGAAGGGAGAGGTCACGTTGCAGAAAAACTGATAGATTGGTTAGGTTTCAACCTCCACCAGAATAGGGGTAAAAAAAATTATATATTAATGGAGTTAAGATGTTACCTTCATTCTCTTTCAAGGAAGACATTGAAAATCTGTTTATTTCAGGTCCTACTAAACCAAAAAAAAAAAAAAAAAACATCACTTTTTCGTTGTCCAAAAATATCAGTATGGTAGAAATTCTAAGAAAGCTAATTTTACCAGTTTTAATTTTCTTTAATTTCCCAAAGAATGAGACACACCTTCCTTCCTGTAAAGCTGGATTATAGAAATCGAAACTCCTAAAGTCTCAAGATTTAAGTTTAGACTCAGCAGTTTGGCATTTAGATCAATACAGCAGATGAAAACCTTAGCTTTGGTTAAAACATATTGTGAAAAGCATGTTAGCTCGAGAGCTTTTCACTTTTTATTTTGAGGATTTCAGAAATCAGGGTTTTGACTGTTAAACATTTTCATTGTGCCGAAATAAAGCTTGACCAATTAAAATTCTTCAAGCATTCTGCATTGATTACCTTGTGGCCAAGGCCCGCTCTTTGCATCTTGAGGTCATGAACTTCACTTCTTTACTCTGTTACTGGAATATTTTGGTCTTTCTTTCAGTTTTGTTTTTGGAAAGTTACATGCAGCCAGAAAAGGGTGAAATCGAGATCAGACTGCATTCCTGTCAGCTGGACTGCATTTGGCTATAAGTGGGCAGACAACATATCTCTGTGGAGAACAGAGCTCGGTCAGCTGCTTCTACATCAACACCAGTCCCCCAGTGGCACTGAAAACACTGATCAGGTGTTCTGGCTATTTCTATCATATTCTTTCTATTTCCTTTCATTCATTCTGTTATGTTGACTGCCAAGGTTTATAAAAATGGTGATGAATCCTATGTATGAGAGACACCAACAATTTCCTGCAACGGAAGACTGAGATAAAAATATAAAAGCTCCCAAGCTTTGAAAATATTTTCCAAAATGGGAAAGTCATGAGGACTTTGTTTTTGTCCACGATATGAGTTATTTAAAAGTAATCTTTCTCTCAGGTCAATGCATTTTACATGTAGTTAGACAGACTACATTTCATTGTGTTTATCAGCCTGTTAATTTTTCCTATCAACTCACCATTAAACTTTAGTTTGCACCAAATCTTGCCCAAACTTGTGTCTTTTCACACGTGTCAGTTAGCTAAAGTGTTAGGCTAGTGTTACTGTGTTTTCTCTGTGTTTTTATTCTTGTAGAATAAGGGTTGTATTTTTTGCAGACAAATGTTTTACCAAGAAGTTTTTTGGGTTTTTTTTGTCAAGTTTTATAAACTTTGTCAGAAACTTTAATGAAGAGCTTCGCAGCTGTTCTCTGCCCAGCTGTTCATACATTCTTGAGACTTAGATAGGAAGCTGCAGCAGCCAAAGTCTTCCTTTCACAGATCACCCAAAACTATCTGCATAGCCTACTAGACACCGTTGCAATTATTAATTATTTTAACTGTAGGTACATATTGCTGATCAATTAAAATACCACATTAGAGACCCTGAACTAATAGCCAGGAATTAAACATCCCTCAATTTCCATTGTAAGCTCTATAAGTTAAGTTATAAGTTAAAAAAATTATAGTGTTTGAAATCTAGAGTGCAAATTTACTAAATATCTTATTAGGTATTAAACAATGGTTTAAATGCTGAACACATTTTAATCATAGCTCCTCGTTACAGTATTATTTTAATGCTTGAAAACTGTTCAAATATGACAGTAAAATGTTTTAAAAATTTCTATGTTTGAGCTAAAACTGAAAAGAAAAACCATGGCTTTAAAGTGTCACTTCTCATAAAAGTTCTTTTTTTTCAATATATCTAAACAGGGGAAGTATGTTGCTGCAGAGCAACTTTGGAAAAGTGTGATGGAGTAGTGATGTTATGTGATACCACCAACTTCCTTTCAGTTGTCCACGGAATCATAAACACAGCATGTGTTGTTGTTTCAACTGGGGTGTTTCTGGAGGGTGTTTTCCCACTGCTTTTCCCTGTTTTCACACAAGAATCAGCTTCTTGGCTATTTGCGGGGGTAAAATAATTTCATAATTCCTGGCATGACTTCTTTTACTGTGTAAGAGTGACTGAGCAGCAGACCACCGCAGGAAGCTGTACTCAACATTATGCACTGGCAAATTATATGGGTGTAAGAACAAAAAAACTAAACTAGGTCCCACCAAATGGATGCATTGTCAATAGTATTGATATTTGAATATGAGATTTCATTTTACAGCCTAAAGTTCTACTTTTAGAGGTATAGATATTTCAGTATACATCATTGGTGAGGAGAGGAATAAGAAGCATATTGGTCATCACAGAAAAACTGACAAGGTTACTGAGGAGGATGTGGATAATTTATTCTATAATAGGTTTTATGGCAGGGTCATTGTTTCGCCTATGTCAGTACCGGTCACGACTCAGACTTCTCTTACTTTAGCTGCTGCTGACCTCCACAGTTTTCGTCAGGCAACCACCCCACCACCACTGCAGAGGCTACACCTATCACAGCTGGTCATCATCCTCTGGATTTAACCACCAAAGACATGATGGTAGCACTAATGAGGATGTGCCCTGGGTATGCAGTAGGTCTAAAATTGGAGGGCCCAAAACTCCTTAAAATCTGTTCATCCCAGCTTGCACAGTCTGTCCAAATGCTCTTTAACATTGCCTGTTTATCACACAAAGTCCCAGGGCAGTGGAAGACATACTTATAGTACCTGTGGGAAGAGTACAGAACTAGTGGCCTTGACATTGCAAAATACAAAGACCTTTGAACTCTTGGTCCTTTGTCAGGAGCACAGAGGATGCAGTCTCCATAGCGCTGCACTCTGTCCTTTCTCACCTGGACAGCAAGAACACTTACGCTAGAATGCTGTTCTTAGACTTTAGTTCAGCATTTAACACTGTCATTCCATCACAACTCATTACCAAACTCACAGACCTCGGTATCAGTTCACTCATGTGCAACTGGTTGCTCGACTTCCTGACCAGTCGACCCCAACATGTCCGGCTGGACAACCACTTCTCATCCACTATCATTATAAATACCAGACTGCCACAAGGCTGTGATGAGTCCCTTCCTCTATTCCCTCCTCACCTACGACTGCAGACCTGTCCCTGGCACTAATGCCATCATCAAGTTTGCAAATGACACCATGGTGATCAGCCTCCTCAGAGACGAGAATGAGGCTGCCTACAGGGAGGAGGTGGACCGTCTGGCTGAGTGGTGCGAGAAAAACAACCTGCAGCTGAACACCGAGAAGATCAAGGAGCTCATCCAAGGAGACTTCAGGAGGAAGGCTGACCTTAACCCACCCATCTACATCAAAGGGACAGCGGTGGAGCGTGTGGACAGCTTTAAGTTCCTGGGAGTCCACATCTCCGCGGACCTGACCTGGATGACCAGCTGCTCCAAACTCATCAAGAAGGCGCACCAGCGCCTGTTCTTCATGAGGACCCTGAGGAAGAACCACCTGTCCTCGGAGATCCTCACAAACTTCTACCGCTGTGCCATTGAGAGCATCCTCTCCAACTGTATTACGGTTTGGTATGGGATCTGCTCTGTCTCCGACCGGAAGGTGCTGCAGAGGGTGGTGAAAACTGCCCAATACATCGCCGGGGCACCGCTCCCTGCCATCAAGGACATCTACAGGAAGAGGTGTCTAAAAAGGGCCAGGAAAATCACCAAGGACCTCACTCACACTGCACACACACTCTTCTCCCTCCTGCCCTCTAGGAGGCGTTACAGAAGCCTACGGACCAGAACCACCTGGCACCGGAACAACTTCTTTCCCACAGCTGTCACGCTCCTGAACGCCTCCTGACACAAACTATAAGGACTGTACCCCACCATCCCCCCATAAAACATATGGGCTGTCCTCACTCACACACACACACACACACACACACCACGACCTGTTCCCCTCACACACATACATAATCTGTATATAATCTATAACCTTTATGTACCATTATCTACCTTGAATTATAAACCTTCTACTACATATACCATCTATTCCTAACATTCCTGTATATTCTGTATAATCTGTATAATATGTGCATATAGCTCCCATATTTATATTATACTTACGCAGAACATTTTATTTTATTCTTTAACCATTCTTGTACACCTGTATATAAACATCTATATCCTGTATAGTACTTCTGGATAGATGCAAACTACATTTCGTTGCTTGTATTTACGACAGACAATAAAGTTGAATTCTATTCTATTCTACATCGTTTGATCATGCTGTAGACCCTCTTTGGTTTGCTATCGACTACATGCTGTATTGGCCCTCAAACTACTGTAACTGTATTTTTTTGGGCCAGCTGTGTTAGGATCCTGTTCTTTGACTTCTCAAGTATATTTAACAACATCCAGTCAAACGTCAAAAGAGAGAAGCTGCAGATTGCTCCTCTCTGATTTCATAGATAATATATTGTCTGACAGAGTGACATCTGCTTGTCCGTACGTGACTTTAAAACTAAGGGCTATTCAAAGCAGTATTGGATGCCCCACAGTCTCTATTACCCAGCAGATTGAAAGTATATCTCTGGATCCTGTCGCATTCAAAAATATTCTAACAACATAGCTATTGTTAGCATGCATTAGGATTGAAACAGCGCAGTGGTGTACAAAGCCTTTTTGAAGGGCAGCGGTAGAAGGAAAATAAAAAGTTCACATATAGCGCATCCTCACCACTGTAGGGGACCGTTTAACACATGTTCTGGCTCCCAAGGGGGTACTTACAACTGGGCCACGGAGATTGGTGTAAAAGAATTATTTTTATCTCAAAACTACCAAAGCCAAGGAATTACTAGTGAACTTTAGATGATTGAAAGTTCTTCATACCTCTGTCTCCATATTGGGACAATGACATAGTGCAGACCTACAAATAACGTTTGCAATAAATGTAACACTACTGATTTGAAAATAAATATTCTCTATACATTAAGAAGCAAACATACCTCTACTTCTTCAAGAGGCTATCTTTTAATGTATACAAGGAAATCCTGCATATCTTCTTTATTGGATTGTATTGGGAGTCAAGAACAAGAAGCGACTGGATAAGTGAGAGAAGCCAGATCAGTGGTTGGCTATGGGCTGCAGTCATTTAGAATAGGTGAGGGGATAACAGACAATATTAGACACCCAGCTCATAACCCCTGGCTGGTCAGCAGAGAATTAGCGCTCATTGTGGCCCAGAACCGAGCGGCCTTTTCTTACCAAGGTCATTAGACTTTTTGAATACTCTGTGTTATCTCTTATATACTATGTGTCATTGAATAGTATTTTATTATTTCTTTTTCTATGAATGCATTTTTGTGTGTTGCTTCTGGATGTGTGACTTTTATTCTTTGTCCATCTGTCCATGCAGGAATATATCCTTCTCTTAAGGATGTTTACTTACATTTACACTTCATATGCAAATCAGATGCATCTTTTTAGATTCCGGTTTTTACCATTCGTAAAACAATTTTTTTTTATTTTTAGGATCATATGGAATGGTGGAGAAAAAGGATTGTAAATCTTTAATTCCTGTTAAATATTCTTTTTAATCACCAGAAAGATGCAAGAGCTGAAAGCTCAGTAAATTGTGTAAGTGACTGCTCATTAAACCTATAGATTTCTGATGAATAAGCGTTATACTATCCTCACCTATGAATACATTAGGATTCATACAGATCAGCAGATTCACAACTATATTGTATTTTTTAGTTACAAAAATTAAAATATTGATAAACGCATTAATACAAATATGTCATACTTTACATTGGATTTCAAACAACAAAGTAATGCACTGATGTAATGAGAGAAAAAGATTGGCTTGTGTTCAACTTTATCAGGTGGAATTAGAGGCGGGACTATAATGAAAAGCACTTTGCAATAACAGGAGAGGGCCTTGAAACATAAATTTTAATGTTTTAAGCACGCATGCATTTAATAAAGCCATGTATTTCATCTTGCTTGGGTTTATTGGGGATTCTGAATTTTTGTTAGTTTTAAATGTGCTGAGTGACTTTGTCTTAAATGCATTTTTGATGTATTACCAACCAATGCAGGATATATTCTTGCAGTTTCCATATTGACTAGTTGCAGTATAATGTAATATTTTACACTCTGAAATGGAAGGTTTTTTTCTATTATTATTCTGTGAGCTTTGTCCAACCTATTGTTATTTGCTTGGGCATCATTTCTCTGAAGGAAGGAGGGCATCTTAAATCTCGTCTGACTGGCCATGTCTTTCCTGGAAGGGGCCACCTGTGG
Source organism: Jordanella pulchra (assembly GCA_034780135.1). NCBI lineage: Eukaryota > Metazoa > Chordata > Actinopteri > Cyprinodontiformes > Cyprinodontidae > Jordanella > Jordanella pulchra. Next base: position 21,318 of record JAUZNJ010067992.1, read on the forward strand.
CGCTAGTTAACACTTACCTCTTGTCTGTCTGCTTTTGTCTCCTTGAACCCCAGTCTTTCTGGGCAGATGGTCGCTCACACTGAGCCTGGTTCTGCTGGAGGTTTCATCCTATTAAAGGGAGTTTTTCCTCCCCACTGTCGCTACGTACAGCACATGCTTGGTGTGAGGGTTTGTTGTCACGTCAATGATTCGACGCAATCAGCTGGTTTTCCTTAGATACAAAACTTTAAACCAATCTGACTGTGTGATTTGATTGAATTGTCTCTGTAAAGAGCCTTGAGATGACGTGTTGTGAATTAGCGCTATATAAATAAACTAAACTAAAATTAATTAAATGCTTCACACTTAGAAGTATTTTTTTTCATTTAATTAATAAATCAATGTATTCCCTTGTTTTCTACAAATGTCCTTAAGTGTTAAATAAATAATCTTCAATCAAATACCGTTCACAGGTGAAACTTTAATGAGTTTGCAGAGCAGTCATACTTTCTTCTTTTGTTTCTATCAGTTGATGCTGAAACAAAGAAATGTCAAAAAAGTAATTGGCAGGAAGCTCTTCTAGTTTTAAGCCTACTAAATAAAATCTTTAAATCAACCAAGTCCCATAGCTTCAAAATATTTCAAAAATATTTAATGTTGCTGATGAAAGTTATATTTTCATTCCCTTTGGAAATCTGAGTCTGAACAAAATTTTAGAGCACTTCATACTCCCTGCTGCTTATGAAAGTTATAGGGATATAGATCTTATTTTCCAACAGAACTTGGTTGTTGCACAGAGTGCCAAACCTACGAGTACCTAGTTTAGGGACCATATTATGGCTGCTAGGAAACTAGCTTGACCTAAGTGCCTTAAAAAATGTTTGGTTTATTGGGAAGAGGGAGATGTGATGCACCAGTACTAACAATACAAAATATCTGAAAGCCACCATCAAGCAAAAAGACGTCTTACTATTGAGTGCTGCACATCATCATACTTTTCACTTGGCCAACATTTCTAAAAATCACTTTTCTGTGTGTTGGTCTTAAATATTGAATTTTTCAGAGATACAGAATTCTGGTGTTTTATTAGTTAATTATACACATCTGAAATAAACAAAAATAAACATTTGAAATAAATCAGTCTGTGAATAATGAATGGATACATGTCTGAACGGAATTGCTGAAATAAATCAACTTTTTTGAATGATTTTTTTATATTTTATGGGCACTCTATTCAACATTCTCCAAATGTTCTTCTTATTACCGTCGCTGTCCTTCAACCTTAAATTGCTATCATAAGTGATGTCAAATTATTTTTGATGTCATGTATTCACTCCCTTTGGTCTTTGTTTGTCTAAGAAAATATGTCATATAACTTTTTTTAACTCATGTTGTAATTTCCACTGGAAAGCCGGAAAAATTCCATGATACCAGAGTTGCCGAGATGAGGTAAACTTTGACCTTTCAACATGGCGGAGAGCAGAGAAATATTGCTGTGGTGAAAACTCCATCGTTAAGCGTTCTCTCCTGTTGTGTTTGTAGCCTACACAATGCTGTGACATATATTTGTAAAAATATATCACCATTTAAACTTGTGTCGTTTTTGAAATTACCGTGATTGTTTGATTTCATTAGATGCTCGCTAGCAGTCAGTCGATGCATTTAATGCATCCTCTTCTTCCTGTAGCAGATGAATTAGGAAGTCTGTAACTGTCTTTGAATCCAACATTTCTCTTCTCTACCACAACAAAAACACTTCGAACACAATAGTATGGTAAGTTCCACTTTACAAGTGCTAAGCATCATCCTTACCGGACCAAATGAAGTGAGTCTAATTTCCTACATTTCAAAGAACTGCTGAGACACAATGCAACACTCTTACCTTTGTTCTTTACTTGATTTCTATTATATAAAAAAATGGGTACAAATATCAAAATGTAAAGACTTGTCATTTAACCATGTTTCAGACAACACTGTATGTAAACGGATTCTAAATGCTTTTAGACGTTCATAAATCGTGTCAAAGTTTGCATGAAGACTCCCGTGTTAAAACCTAATAGTTCAAAAATTATTTAAAGCCACAGGACATAAATTAATTAATTATTCATATGTAAAATATTCTTATTACTGATTAATAGTGAACTAATATCTTGATCAATATTGTTCTGATGTATTTTAAATCAAGTCTCACCATGTCTTTTCCAAACATTTTTTTTTATTTTATCAAGAACTGTTTAGACATCCATCTAGAGAAGTGAATGATAAGGATGGTAGAAAAAAAGGGAAACAAACCGAAATAGTAAATATTCCATCCTGTTTCATTCTCTTTTGTTCAAAGGAAATTTATTTTCTTATATTTTTCAAAAAAAGAGCCTTAACTCCATCTTTCATTTCACGGCTTATGGTTTTCCTTTGGTTACGGGCTCAGTCACATGCAGCATTAACTCCAGATCAATCTTCTCCTCTTCAATGTTCATTTTACCTAGACTGGCAGCAGCAGCTTGCAGGTTATCATGTGTTTTACCTTTCCCATCCTCACAAAAAAAAATTTCAGTCTGGTTGTAAATAAAATCTTTATATTTTTACATTCCGAAAACTGAGTTTTTAAAGACATAATTGAAATAAATCCTTACAGTTTTTACTTTCTGTGTAGCTCTTATGAACAAAGTAGTAATTAGTTACAATCACTTGAGTAACTTTTTTAAAATGTACTTTCTGGAGTAATTTAACTATACCATAATTTTTACTTTTACTTAAGTTAGAATTTTCCTCAGTAAAATTTGTGGCTACTCTACCTATTGTGAGTTAACTTCACTCAATGAAACAAGGTTTTTTAAACAAAATTCACCTGAGAGATGCACACCTACTCTTTGTCCTCAGGGATTGCTGGTTTAAAATTATTTTATATCTTCCATTTTTCAGTTTTATACCTGGAAAAATAATTAAAATTGTTATTGTCTAATCACTAGAAAATTCATTATAAATGAAAAAAAAAACATTTCTTCCAGCAGTAACAGGACAAGCTGTAGTATCAATGTGAAGACTGCCAGCTAATACCAGCCTCATCCATGGTTTCAGGATCATCTGTAAATGATGAACATGCCTTGCCCGTGAGGTGCTTTATTGTCTTTCCCCTGTGGTTCGCTTGTGCTGGCTTAATTAGCATGCAGTGCAAGGGAAGGGTGGGCTCTGAAATTCCCAAGTGGTCCTCTGAGTCATACTCTGCTGACTGGTGCCCAACGGGCATGCTTTGAAAGTTTAAGGCAAAGCAGGTGGAAAGCAATATATTCAACATTAAGCCACAGTCATTAATATGTACTGAAACGACAATGGTAAAAGTCATTAATAGTAAGGTCAACAGTTTTCACCTTATAAAACCCAACATAATCGTTTATGTAAGACCAGAGAACCACCATTAAAAGGAGTCATTGCTGGTTTAAATCATTATCTCAGCTCACAAAATCCTGGGCTCTTATTTATAAAGCTTGGGAACGCACAAAACAGGGCCTGGAAGTTGCATATGCTGATTACCATGCATCACAATCCAAGTAATTTCTATAAAAAAATTAAAAAAAACGACGTGATAATGTTCCGTCCGTCAGGCCAACTCTGAGCGATCTGTGCGGGGACGCCGATTTTAGAGGGAGGGGAAACTTTTGACACAGATGGTTAATGAGGTGGAGAATTGAAGCAGGAATGTATCATAATTCATCTCAGACATTTCATTTCACTTTAAATCGTAGATTAACTTTATCGGATCCAAAACTGCCTGAAGAAACTTTCTGGATTAAAATCCTTCTGTGAAACTATCAGAGATATCCCAGACAGCGATAGTCGCAATGCTGCCTGGATGACCTTGTTAATATGTAGTATTGTAGTTCAGACCACACCAACCAAGACCAAGGAGCATGAGACCAAGACATTTAGGCTACGTTCACACTGAGGCCTTAATGCTCAACTACAATTTCTTTGTGAAATCAGATTTTTATCTATTCACATTTCCAAATATATGCGACTTGTATGTGATCTCCTTTGTGAACTGCATTCATACAACCCACATACACAGTAGAGGACGCAATGACGTCACAAGCGACCGTGCTCCGTGTTTACGGAAGTAAACATGAATGGCAGTGCTTGAGCGCATCTTGCAACCTTTTCTTTCTTTCCCAACCACAGCCAGCGCATTAGCAAAATTGTTTCAAGAAGGCTAAAATAAAGATTGCTCTCCGCATTATCTTCGTTTGTTGTTTTTTCCCCGCTTCTGTGAAGTCAGATAAGTAATAGTGACTGTTAGTTGAGTATTAATGACGTTACGGTCGGATGAATGCAACCTGGCTGCTCAGACACAGGTTGCATCTAAAAAGATCAGATATGTATCAGATTCAGGAACACACAGCCAAGTGGTCTGGGTCACATTTGCAAAAATTGGATATGTGTTGTTCAGACTGTCGTGAAAGAAATCAGATACGTCACATATGGGAAAAAAAAAAAAAATCGGATTTGGTTCATACTTCAGGCTGCAGTGTGAACGTTTTGATCTTGGTCAAGATCAAGACATGGTTGATTGTGACATTCATCCTCATGATTCCTGTCACTAACTGAGACAAGACCAAGACTTTGTCTCGGTTAGTGTGGTCTTTACTACAACACTACTAATAAGATCAGTTGGTACATCAGATAAAACATATTTATCAGAATATCCACCTCATTTACCAACACATCTATTTCTGCCTTGGTTAAATGGCACCTTGTGTAACATTCTCTGCGGTGGTTGCCCTGGTAACTATTAAGTAACATTGATAACCTGGCTCATTTAAAATACACAATGCAGCATTTATGGTTGAATGTGGCCATATAGCAGCCTGAACATGAGGTGGAGCCTTGGATGCAGACTTTAGAGCACAGCTGTGATCTATAAGGGAAATTTGCTTACTTCTTTGTGTGGACATGGTTAT
>JAUZNJ010068003.1:0-26249 GCA_034780135.1 Jordanella pulchra
ACTAAGCCTGGTTCTGCTGGAGGTTTCTTCCTGTTAAAAGGAAGTTTTTCCTCTCCACTGTTGCTACATGCATGCTTAGTATGAGGTAAAAGTTTTCTATCTAATGCTTAGATAGAAAACTTTTAACTAATCTGACTGTGTGATTTGAATGAATTGTCTTTGTGAAGTACCTTGAAATGACATTTGTTGTGATTTGGGGCTATATAAATAAACTGAATTGAATTGAATTTGTGTGATGGAGGACAGAGTAGAGCTCTGATGTCATTTGTCTTTGGTCTTATCTTAAAAGAAGTAGATAATAAAAAGGATCTCATTTCATCAACCGTCTATATGTACATCGAATTTTAGATGCTCGGAAATGGGTGTTTAGTATCGAAATATAAACTGGTTTCATTATGGTTTTTTTTGCTTATCTGCACAAAAGATAAGCAAAAACATTTGTTAAAAGAGCTGCTTCTTCTCAACTCTGAGCTGGAATCATCGCACTCTCCCTCATTACTCGTCCTTGATCAGAGAAAACGGGCGTTTATTTATAGCTCAGGCGCAGCGAGCTCAATGCAGGTGCTTTCTGGATGGACAGACACCTGAATCAAGCAAAATACGACTCTTTATGCACTATGTTTGACAAACATAAATAACAGACAAAACAAGCTTATATTGCGCGATACAATCCTTTCAAAGTGTTGATTTCATTTAGCAAACTGAAAGATAAAATGAATTTTGTAGATTCCACATAGATTATGGTTTCAAGCAAATAAAAACTAAATTATGTTTTTTTTCACTCTGTTAAATCTCCATCTAACTCTTAAGACTGTATATATATCCCTGTTGCTTGGGCACCTTTATCTCCAGCACATTTCCCTTCATACAACTTTCCTTTAATATGCTTCAATACAGCAATCTGATAATCCTCTGCTGGGAAAAAAAAAACTCACCATTTGAAAATAAGTTTTTTTATTTATTTTATTGCTAGGTTCTTCTGCAGGATCGGGTTCTGGTTTCAGCATTTAAGCTAAATACCATTTGGATTCATGAAAAATGCAGTGTGTTGAAAATAAGGTGAAAACTTACCTCTTCTCTGAAGTGACTAAAATCAGCAAAGTTTGGCTGCTGCACTTTAGTCTGGGCAGTTTGTTCGGAAATGTTCACAAAATGGGGAACCTGAGAAGAGAGATGTAATATCTATGGTTGAAATGTTCGCGCCTTATTCTGTTAGAGGACTGATCAAGTCTTTTTTTCAGTGAATAAAGGCGCTGAGCATTGATGGGCTCACCTGTGAGGTCGAGGGTCTGGGAGGGAGAGCTGGAGGAGGAGGCAACCATCCACTTTTCACCCCTAAAATCCAAGAAAAGCAGCTTTTCAATCAAAGCGTTTGCTCTATGGAGAGAGATGTCGCTCTTTAAAAAGACTAAAGTCAAATCTGTATTTCATATTCAGAACCTGACTTCCACTTATGGAAGCAATAGCGCTCTATTTCTGCTTTTCCTTCCTTGAAAAGAGAACTGAACAAAACTCGGTGGCACAGAGAGAAGAGTTGCTCATGCTTCACATTCTGTGTGTCAGAATGTTGTGGTGTTGATCGTACCTGGAGCTCCCTGCTGGAAGAGCTTGTTGAGGTCCAGGGAGGACGCCCTGGAATGGGTTTTCTGAGGGCGAGGCGGAGGGGTGGGCGGTTCCTCCGCCTTCTTTGCAGCATCTTCAATGGAGGTGCTGGAGTATGACCTGAAGGGGAGGTTAAAGGTGAACTAATTGAGACCTGGACAATAACTAAACACAGAACCGTAGAGTTAAACTGAACAAAACTGACCATAAACCATCAGGATTTCTGCACTGATCTTAACGCTTTACTAAATAAAGACGGCTAAGATTTAAACTAGAGACAAAAGGCCTCATGTGACAACCATTTGTTCTTAAACTGCACGTTTTGTAATCGTCTCTCTGTTACAAACGCATTTTCCTAGAGCTTCAGATCTGATGTAGGAGCCTTGAGCAATCAGTTGGCTGTTATCTAAACCTAATTTTTCACTAACCGACTCCTTTTGTTTTATTTAGAAGAAAGTGTCCATTTTATTAGGCTATCATTATAAATTATGCAACTCTGGAATTATAAATGTAATTTTCGGTCACTACACCTGCAGCTGGAATGTCTGTATCCAGGGGACACTGCTTTAATTTTTTTTTTGTCATTTCGTCAAAAGAAAGAACAATCAGAGATCAAACTACTATTGAAAACCATCTGGAACCAAAAATGGATGGAAGGTTGAGAAAAGCTCCTCTAACCGTGAGACTTGCATTCATTTCACATGGCGGCTCCTTGACTTTGTTATTACACTAAATGCTGAATGTTTGGGTCTGTCTGACTTGGTTAAATTAGAGTTTTGTCTTCAACATTTTATATATTTATGCACGAGAGAGATGGAGAGTAGATGAAGGGATGACAGATGTGGTCTGGAGATGATCAGTATGTGTGTTTGTATTAACAGGAGGTCTAGCAGAACATTGTGTTGGTTGATGGTAAACTTATATTAAGTATTTATATCAATACGTTGCTCCTCTTGTCTCCGTCAGTAGTTTTTACTGACCGTTTTTAAATCAAATGAATTTTCATTTTTTTATTTTTACTTCTCTGCATTAACAGTCCTTCTCTTTATTCCCCACTGCTTGGCTTTTTCCTGGTGCTTTAATTATGCTGCTCAGCTCTCAGTCAGCAGAACCTCCGTCCGCGAACCTTTAACATTTTTCTTCTTCGTCTTCAGTGCCACACGTCTGAGAATGACCACCTGCGTGTTCATTCACAGACGTGTGGGAATCCGTGGCCTTATATGGAATAATTGGGGTGGTAACCGTGCAGATTTACACATGGGTGGACTGCATCACTTTCAGGAGGCTTATTTACGATCATTTACTCGAGCTGAGGACGTTTGTTGAATTTATAAGAGCCCACAGTAGGAGAAAAAAAAAAAAGAGTGAAATTTATGATTAGAATATGAAAAACTTGTCGCCTGAGGCCCAATGTTTTCCTCAGTTCCCTCAGAAGTGCTTCGACTTCTGCTTCCAGCAAGTTCTACTTCCAATCAGCTGAACTCTATTTTAAAAACAACCCATCATTTCCCTTTTACCTTAAAAGAATGTCTATGTATAAACAGCGAGTTTGAGGTTGTAAGATGAATGAATTGTGAAAATGTTCAAGGAGTAGGAAGGATTTTGCGAGGGAAAGCAGAGTGGGACGCATTTTTTGTTTACCTTTGTCTTGTTTTTGTTCTCATCTGAGGCTCTAAATCCTGATGTGGTTCTGGGGGAAAGGTGACAAGGAACCAAAAAAAAACAAAAAACGGTGAGACTTTCAGTTGTGTTTGGGTGGCTGTTAATGAGAAGCAGTTACTTCCTTTTAGCTACAAGCCTTTAAAGAGTTTAGCTCACTGCATTAACAAAATCACCTCTAAAAACCAGGATCAACAAACGACATGCTTCTGCACTGAAAAAACATGGTTAACTCAGGGAGCGACTGTTGGTCCAGTCAAAGCTAGAAGTGTTTGGTTCTTTTTGGTTTCTGGTGAGTCGGTCTGCATGTTGAAACATCCAACATGTGGAGCACAGAAGAGAGAAGGAGCTCTGCCATCATGTTTAGAGGACTGTCATTATTACCTGGTCTGTCAGGAAAAGCTCCCAGCTTTAGGTTGGTTTTCTGTCGAGATGACACCAAACGTTTCCCACTCGTATCTGCAGGCAACAGAGAGACAAACAAACTGTAATCAGTCCTACCAGGACGCTCCGCGACGTTCAGTACTGCTCAGAGTTTTACACACACAAGTCGGTGATTTTTTTCTTTTTCAGTCACTGGAACAGATTTTTAAACCACTTCTTAAATTTTGTCAGAGATCCTATTTTGGGGTCACTGCTGTGCGGTCTTTGTCAACCCACTGATAGAACCTTTCTATATCAGCCGCTTCTTCTATCTGCTAATAGTACATGCAGTGGACCCCACTTTGTTCTGCACCCTGTTAGTCCGTCCTGACCCAGCATTCAAGCGTCACTCTGATTTTTATGGTTCCTAGATTGTTTCTGCTCATTTTAACCAATGTCCTGTTTAACCTGGACCCCTCTTGCATGTTACAGAAGGATGACGATCAAACACAAGGAAAAGGAAACTGATTGACACCACGTGCAATGTCCAAACATGACATGCTTGTTATGTCCATATTCATCAAAAATGAATATTTTAGATGATTTTTTTCAGTCAATTATTCACCTAAACTTGTTGATGACTTCATTAAGTCCGTATTTTTCTCTGGAACTTGCCCATTTATCCATTCATTTTAGTTATCTGAGTTTTGGTGAAAGGAGGGATTAGGTTACAGAGAATGAACTAAGCATCCCTCAGGGAACCTAAGTAAATATTCGAAGGCAGGTTTTGAGGCATTTAGCTTGTATGAATAATTCAGACTCTATATAAAGCAGAAAAAAATCAAATACATCCAACTTGGTGCAGAAAATATTATCAATTAAACCTGGAAAAAGAATAGCTTGAATTAGGGCTGCAGCTAATAATTATTTTGCTAAGCAATCTGTTGATTTTTTACAGAATTAAACCAGGTGAACTAAAACTTTTCCACCTGAGGAATTCTGGATAGACCATATTGACGGAAGAAAAAAAGTTTTCAATCTTAAATACAAAGTATTTATATATATATTTTTTTACAATTTTAGTATACATTCTGCTCTAAATGAGGTGATCTGTCAGCTCAAGGTATGTTTTAGAGTCTCTATATTCCAGTTAGTGATTAATCGATTACTAAATTAGTTGACGAACATTTTAATGATTGATTAATCAGGATTAATCCAATTATTGTTTTAGCCCTAGTTTGAATGCATCATTAAAATGCCAAACTTAATATGATATCCATGACAGCATTTAAACCTCTTTAGGTTGAGTGCTTAGATTCTCCATAGAGCAACAGAGATCCATAAGAATCTTATTTTTTTGCTTCTGGTTTTCAAACTTTCTCTTGTAAATCTTTAAAATTAAAGAAACAAATCTAATGAAGGAAAAGGAAAATGTTTTGAAAAAAAAAATCAGTAAATCTGCTTGTAAAGAGGACTTTATTTATTCAGTAAATTTGACCCTTTTATTATCTGATTTACCTTGTTGCAGGCATTCCTCTCGCAAATCTTGTTTCCTTGCTGCTAAGCTTGGTTCCAGCCTCCCAGTACTGCTTGGGTCCTAAACGGAGAACAGGGCAGACATGCCACCAGAACTTCCTGTTAACACTGATACTTTAAAGTTCTTTCTGCAGTCCTTTTCAGGAACTGATGGCTTCTCCTTAGGACCAACATTCATGCAGTCTGAACTCTGAGTCGCTTGTCTTTAGGTTGCTGCTGCCCCCTATTGGCCATATTTAAAACAAACACTATTAAAGAGCATCTGGGGATCAAACTTACCACCTGACAGGGCCTTGATTCTGCATCCTCAAAGAAAATTAAAGGCTCCAATCTCTGCAAGCAAAGTGAGGTTTAAAAAGCTTCAATCAGGATGAAAAATCCATTGCAGCATGAAAAACAAACATTACAGGAACCTTCTCTACCTCAGACATGTGCTCCTCACCACGCTGAGCGAAACCCGGCTGCAGCGTCGGAGGAAGGCTCTCTGGAAGCGGGTAACCGTTCTTCCGAGCCACAATCAGGTGAAAGGCTATGCAGAACTCAGAGAACGTCAGCGCTCCGTCCCGGTCCACATCACTCAGCTCCCTTAAGGAAAAAACAGAAGAGAAATACTTGAAATGATAAAGAACATATTTATCCTGCAAGAAGGTTTCCTGTTGGAAAGGATGAAATAAATGACCTAAATGTGGGTATTCTTTCTAAGTTTAAGGTAGAGGATTAAGATAAAAGTTAGTTTTAAGAAACATATTTCTGTTTTCATATCATTTTTTGAATAATTGCTCTAAGTCCAATGATTTGAAACGGCAGACTTCTGCTCTCTTCCTTGGTCTTTATGATGCTGATTATTCTTTAACGAATCTCTGAGACCTAAACATCAGAGGTTAAAATCTAGTAAAATATGAAATCTCAGTGATTTCACTGAAGCATTATTGTGAGAACATGCGAGAACCTCCAAGGGCTGTGGCTACTTTTGTAAGATTGATTGATTTTGTAAGATGCTTGAGGAGGATAGGTGCAGTCTATGTCCTTTCACTTTGTAAACCAAGGACTCTGTGTTCCTCGGAGACCCCGTTCAGCTGAAAAACACCAACGTGACCTCAGAGCAGAACGAGGACAGACGTCACACTGAGTCAGCACTTACCAAATGTGGGAGAGCTCTGGTATCGGGAGCTTGGATTTAGTGAAGAAGTTCTTTGCTGCAGCTCCTGGAAACAGCAGAGATGGTAGCATTTTAATAAGTTCCTTTAATTTACCACAAACAAGAGTTGGAGAGTCCATACCCAGGATTAGAGCCCCCAGGTCAGGCTGAAGGGTTTTAAACTGGTTGGTGTAATACTCCAGCTGTTCCGCTGTGATCCTCCAGGGGTCATCATCCGTATAGCTCACTGCACTCTGCTGATTGAGTCTTTCAACAGAGGAAACCTATAGACAGATGTGTAAAATGTCAGTTAAAATGTTACATATATTATAATGCTGCTGTTTAAGAAAAAATCCTAAACTAAAACCTGAGCCACGGCTGGATGCTCCACAGTGGGTTTGCTCACATAATGGCTGGGAGAGGAGTGCTGCTCCAACTGAACCATTGGTCCAGAGGAGTGTTTGTCAAAGGCTGCGGGAGAGAGCAGAAACACAGAGCTGGTGGAAAGGACACTTGGACCAACAAGCTGAACTCAGCTAATATGTTGGAGAAAAACAAAGAGGAAAAAAATGAAAAGCTGTCTTACGGATCTGTGTGTCCATACCGTTTCTCTGCTTTGCATACGGGTAGCTGTGATAATTTAGAGGAGAGCGAGGTGGTGAGCTGGATGGAGATGGAGGAGGGGACCAAGACTCCTTTAGAACCAGACGAGAAGAAGTTGGTGTCATTAACCATCTAGAAATAATAGCTCAGGGAAATTCAAAGTTCCATCTTTTAGCTAATACCACTAAATAACCCTCAGTATGCTTCTATCCACATTGTGCTTCATAGCTGGTTTAGTGCTCAGTGGTCTGGAAGCCTCACCGTGACTCTTAGAAGCGTAATGTCTGTCTCATCTGACCAGAAAAAAAACCCATCTGACTTTTTTATGTGCTTAAAGTACAGGGAATTTGCAATTTAAGAGCAAATAATATGACTTACGATTCCTGTTTAACCTACATGTATTTATTACACAACAAAGTTAGGATCATTTATGTTTAAACAAAGTTCAATGGTATTTTGCAAATATTCACTCATTTTGCATATAAATTGAAAATAATTAGCAAATATTTGTATTATGTTTCAACCTCATTAAAATTGTAAATTGACTTTCACAGAGAAGCTTGGTGATGGCTACAAAAAGTGTGCCATTTTTTGTTTTATTTGTCCAGAAACATATAACCAAACATTAATAATGACACTTATATGCAATAAGTGTGACCTTGTGGGGTTTAAAGAACATCTAAACTTGTTTTTGAAACTTGACTAGCTTTCTTGGACAATCAATGAATGACATAAAAGAGAAACGTTCACATGAATCAATACATCCATTAATTAACATCACATTTTACAACTTTAGAATCTCTTGTCCAATATGCCATCAAATAATCACCTGTTTAATGTTTAAATAAAAGCAAATTTTAGAAGCTGTTACTGAAGAACAACAGGCCAATTTCAAACCTGTTATTATTGAAAAAGCTGTTTCAACAGTTAAACACCTTCCTAATAAGGACCAGCTATTGGACCTTAGTGCAGCATTCAACTTTGTTGATCAATCGTTTTTAGTAGAGCATCTGGAAAACTGGGTCGACCCTTCTAGTACAGACTGGACTGGCTTAAACCTTACTTGAAGGATGAAGACTTTTATGTGTCAGTAGATAACTTTACATAAGAGACCAAAAACAGACAAAAAAATCAAAAAAATCACATGTGGGGTTTCCCAAGGGTCCATCTTAGGGACCCTTTTATTCAGTATCTATATGCTCGCCCTAAATCAGATCTTAATAAACATAAGCTTCTATAACTATGCAGACAACACACAGCTGTACATTACATTGTCACCAGGTGAGTATGAACACATTGTAGCTCTGGGTAAATGCATAGAAGAAATCAATGCATGGATGGAACAAAATTTTCTTCAGCTAAACCAAAAGTAATAGTTTTTGGACCAAAAAAGGTACATTTAAAAGTTAGCACGCAGGTTTAGGGCTACCACTAACGATTATTTTGCGACTCGATTAATCTGTCGATTTTTTTTTTTTGATTATTCATTTAATAATCTGAGAGCAAAAGGTTCCTTAAAGAATTTTTTACAGAATTAAACCAGGTGAAACCAAAACTTTGCATATGTGGAGTTCTGGATAGAAAATATTAATTGACGAAAAAGTTATTTATCTTAAATGCAAAATATTTATATATATCTTTTTACAGTTTTGGTATAATTACTGCTCTAAGTGGGTTGTTCTGTCAGCTAAAAGCATATCTTAGAGTCTCTATACTCCAGTTAACGGTTAATCAATTATTTTAATAATTAATTCAATTAATTAATTCCAATTAACTGTTTAATCCCTACATAGGTTTAGTATATAAAACAAAAAAAAACACCAATCAGGCTCTAAATCTTGCTGTAGTGGTGAACTCTGATCTGAACCTTCAGACTTCAAAAGATGTAATAAGTATATAAATGCTGCTGGTTGATTGTAACTATATCTCTGCTGTGGAAATGTTGTTTTCTCAGAGTGCAAACACAAATCAGGAAACGTCAACAGCAGTATTTCCTTACAGGTTTCCCTTTCCCCTCAGTGTTGGCCTCCAGGTGTCTGAAAGTGTTCCTGTCCGCAGGGCTCCAGGTGACTGAAGCGGGTGTTGCCCCTTGAGGGTCAGAGCTGGGGGGAACAGCTGTGTATCGCATCTCTGGCTCATTCTTAAGCCCAGCGAATCTGGGCAGAGGTAGATCTGCTGAGACAATGTGTCAAAAATTATGAATGAGTGTTTTTTTTTTCCTGTTTTTAATTTATTTTTTATAAAAATATGTTATATAGTACATGCATTTCTGTGCTACAGACCACCAAATAGAGGAGCTTGTGAATTCACTTCCCCCTATAATCCATTATACTGTGGTGTAAACAGATTTCCTCTCTGGTCGAGGTGCGACTGATTGCACACTACTTTAACGAGGGCAAACCCACTTAGCTCTTACCACACAACTCCCCTTTCATCCAGATTAGACCAAATCCCGCCATGTTAAGATAATCTCCTGATCCCCTTTTGCTCTCATAAGACGCCTTCTCTCTGAGCAACAGACTTACTGCCGGTTACACTCTCCAGGCGGATGGGCAGACCAGACTGGGCAGCTGCAAGCAGCTTCAGGGCTATGTAGAACTGAGTGGTACCAAAGTAACCCAGGTGCTTCGCTCCACACACCTCGGTCACCTGGGAAAGACAGAAATACATGACATTTCAAAACAAAAAGGGATCTACCTGGAGGTTTAAAACTTTGGGAGAGCAAGTGGGTTTTTTTATGGGTTTTTTTAAGCACAAGAGGATCAGTTTATGCTGCACTCTCATGATTCAAAGGACAATGGCTGCTTTGAGGGGAACAAAGAAGATTAGTGTTTATGTAGGACATTCAAGAAAATCAATTTAACAAAATAATAAAACTGATGATTTATTCAGTTTTTATAATTTTTGTCATGTTGATGATCGACATAACGAAAGAAATGATAATCCCAGAAAAAGATTACCTGGATAAATTCAAACTGGAGAATTAAGATTTAACTCAGTAAAGGAAAAAAATGACACAAAACAAACTAAATAAATATTTATGTTCACTGCATGCATCAAAAACATTGAACTTTTAACATTTGCAGATAGAAATCTTCCCACTTTTTACTTTATTCAGTATATGGTAGTTTTGGCTTTCCATACCTGCTCCAGTCACATTTGATGCCATTTAAAGATTTGTACTTGTGTCTCATTTTTAGATTCGAGCACAAAACGTTATGGTCAAAATCTTTTTTAGACACTTGAGGCTGAACAGCAAGATTTTCTATTTCTGCACCTCCACCACAGCAGCATCCATCTGATGCAGCCGAGGATACGGCGGTTAGTAACATCAGTCAAATTCAAACCATCTCAAACTCTTAACACTTGTTTGTCTGGTCTTAATTTTAACTTTATCTAGCAAAGATAGACAACAATCTTGATGGAAACTGCTGAGTATTTTGTAATTTACTGTCTCTACCTGCAGCACAACGAGCCTTAGGTATAGAAGCGTGATAAACTTTAAAGAAGCTGCATCAGAGGCAAGACCGTTTAGAAGGAATGACGGGTGAAGGTACTTCTCAAATACTGGAATGGATAATTGGAAGAAAGTAATAATAGGAATAGATTTTATGTAGCTTAAGAATGAAGTTATATTTCATTGCCAACATTTTTAAGAAAAAAAAAATTTCCTGGCCATAGATAAAGGGGGCTGGTTCCGCGCTCCCCTCTACCCTGGGCCCAGGACAACTGACCCGGTTTCCACCCCGTCGGCGGGCGTCATCATGAGTAACTTCACTCAGTGGAGAGACACACCTACAGTTGTTATTTTTGCATGAAAGCTTTATTGGTTTAATGTTATTTTCCATCTACTAATCCTGCTTTGTTGTTTGGAAGGCAACAATTGACTATATCTTTTTCCTGGAAGTCATTTACTTCATTCTAACAAATATGCATAACAAAATGTAAATCTTAATTTTAAAAGCAAAGTTGCAAAAATGATACAGAATATATATATTGTGGCGGTCCAACCAGTAAGGCACAAGGACCAGGGCATATATAGAAAAATATTTTCCATTTATTTAAATATTTAAAATTTTAAATAGTTTTTTTAATTATTGCTCATTACTGTATGTTAGACATTTGATTTTTTTACTCATTCTTTAAAACACCAGGATTTGCATATAACTTTATATTTTGTGTAACTTGACTTTTAATAATTGCAAATCATTTTTCAAATGCTTTGATCTTCTACAAAGTAGACTGGTTACTCCCCACTTGAGTAGCCTTTTTAACCAAATACCCTTTTACTCTTAAGCTATTTGATGGTAGGCGTAAAAACACAATGAAGCAGTGCTACTCTTACTTGGGCATACTACGCTGCTTAGCTCTGCCAAGCAGGTCCAATCAGTGCATGGAAAGGCTCTGCAAACATTACTGGTTCTGTGGTACTTTGGAGCAAAACTGCCATCAAGTTTTTGGATTAGCTAGTAATCAGTCCTTTGCATCTCTGAGGTTTAGATTGTTTTGGAATCTTTTGTGGATTAGTTGTCGAGTTCTCTTGGAATAATTTTGGTAGATCAGCCACATTTCGCTATATCTTGATTATTATTATAGTTATTGTTTGAGAGAGAAGTGAGATGTCTTGTGGTTTCAAGGCATCATATTCTCACTGGTCTCTGTGTGTGTTCTAATAAAAACATTCATAATGAAATGGTTATTCAAACAAAACCAAAGAAATTATTTTTATATTACAGATTTTCTCAAAAAAGGTTTCAAATAACTCTGGCGGCTTTGCAAAATAAAACTGACTTAACACCAAGATGCAGATTCCAGAGCTTCTGTTTTCTTGTGGCAACAACAGATTATCTTTGTTATCCAACACCAACCTTTGACATTAGAAATGGCTTTGCTAAAATTCTTCCTAGAAGCATTTCATTCATTCCATTTCATTTATTTTCTGAGACTGTTTGTGTGCCCATCTAGTAAGGTCAGGTGGCCGGTCGGGTACATGGATCTCCGACTGCCTTAACAGAGAGTAATTCTGCCTGACCTGCATTGTATTCATACAACAGCTTTTAGCAGGACATGACATCCAAAACAAGCCAGAGTTAGAGTGCAGAGTGGAGGTCAAGTCTGCAGTGTTTGTGACTGATGAGGAAGAGATTATTCCTGGAGCAGAGACAAAGACCCTGACAAACCAGCCTGGCAAGTCTCCTATCTGTCCTGAGGAGGTAAATGTGTTGATTACAGATGGAAAAGCGCCAACATGCTAGTGTAGATACAGTATCTCCACCACTGCCGGGACTTTTCTGTCCTGCATCTGCTTATGTTTTAACTACTTTATTTGCCTGATTATGAACATTAAAATAAAAAAATTTAGTGAGCCACCCTGAGGATTTCTGCTATTCTAAAACAAAGAAGCAAAGATTAGATTACACCTATTCTAAGCTCTCTTTGGTATCTTAAGTTAGGAATGAACAGGACTAGAAAAGCTGTACTAGTCAGTGTATTTCTTTGAGATGGAAAATCCTTTACTTTAGAGATTCCTAAAAGTCGACAAACATTTTAAAATCCAGAATGTTTCATGACGGACGAGCGGTTAAAAGCTCCAACAACACTGCTGTACTCTGCTAAGCCTTTTTCCTCATCTGAAAGCCCTTTTATCTCCCGGAGGCTAAATGACCTCAGACATGCCTGGATATCTCGTGGAGAAGTTGGCTTTGTTTCTCAAACACCTCAATAATACAGGGGATAAGGAACCTTCTGCAGTAACAACTTCTGCATCAGGAAATGTTGTATTCAGTGGATATAAATGAATTGTATCGTGTTCTTTGCATCTTTATTAAATAAAAAATAATCTTAAATCTAACAGCAGTGTGATAGTTCTGGGATTAACTAAATGAAATTATTTGATCCTTAAACCCTAAAATGGAATGAAAAGAAAAAAAAATTCAAAAGTGTTTCAGTTTCATGTATTTCTCCACTCAAACAGAACATAAGACAGACTCTACACTCTTTTTACTGTTAGCTGAGGCCCAAGTTTCGCAGGAAACTGTCCGACTGAATTACTCCTAAAGATTTACAGCAACACATTTAATCAAACAATAAAAAGTAAAGGATGTGAGTTCTAGAGCTAATACATGCAATGCCAGACCTGGAAATGAAAAAGCCACAAGAACAGAGCTCAGACATTCTTCAGTCGGACTGGTTTGGCAGCTCTGGATAGCTGAACGTGCCTCTGAGCACAAAAAATGCCTGCTGGGAACGTTATCACCGTCCCCTGATAAAAGGTTTTGGGGAGCCTTTGTGAAAATAGGAGGTGGAAATAATCAACTTATCACAGTCAACAGCAGCCTGACCCAAGGTCCATCTGCATCTATCATGTTCTGGCATTCTACTTATCAGCAGTAAACAGAAGTTAGACAGAAGGATCCTTCCTCAGTAAGGCAGAACAGTGATATGATGAAAAGGGTTCCTTGTTTGACAAACATTAGAGCATATTTACACTAATACATAATAATCCTCTACAGCCAGGTAAGAAAAAAAATAAACAACTCCTCTGATCATGTGTGACACAATGACAACGGAAAAGAAGCAATTCCAGGAGTGATCCTGCAGGCATCCTGCAGCAGGGCTGAGCAGCAGCTCATAGGCCTCTGTGTCAATCACCGCCAAGAGGTGGCGGCTTTCCAAGCCGGACAGGAAGGAAGCAAAAGCAGCTCGCTGCCAAACTTCCTGACACCCACACAGACGCACAATAGGAGTGGCGGCTCTTTTGGGACAGAGTGTGGCATGAAGCAGCAGCAACATGCGGCGTTGATCATCAGGGCTGAGGGAAATGTTTTTCTGTTTCTGTGATGTGTCAGCAAAAAAGAGAAGGTTAACTGTGCTGATCCTTCTCTAATATACTCACTACTGAGACACAAAATTAGATTATAGCTCATTTTTAGATACTGCATAATCATAGGCGTGTTGTGCTTTTTAATGCATTATGACCTTTCACACGCAATGTTACTATGAACTTGAAGGTGTTTTATTTGACAGACAAAGGATATTTATACATTTTTTTTAAAGAGTTGCATGTATTCATATTCAAACACCTTTACTCCAATACCACAAATATAAAATTCAGGGCAACTACCTTCCCCTTAAACAGCAACTAATAAGTAAATACAACCAATGTGTAATTTAATCCTGATAAAGATCCAGCTGCTCTGTAAGGGCTTTTGTTAAAGACGATTACAGAATAAGCAGCATCACAAAAAACACAGCAGGCAAGTCAGCAAGTGGAGGGGAAAATATGATGCAAGATTTGGTTTTAAAGTAATATCCAAACTTTCAAACATCTATTGGATGTTTCAAACGTATATATATGGTTGTCCAATTAACAGGTCAGGCTGAAGAACTGGGGAAAGTGTGAAAGAAGCAGCCAGGAGGCTCAGAGTAACTGTAGAGTACCTACATTCACAGCTCAGATGGTAAGAATATGTTTCAGGACAATTGTTGCGTTTTATCAGGGGGGGGTTTAAGGAAGAAAAGTAAAGAGAATTGCAGCAGCGGACCTTTTGTTTAAATGTTTAGTGAAAGCCATAAGAAGCACTGTCCGCTCTGTGTTATAGGACACGGTAAACAAACACTGCGGGCTTAGATTAGAACAAACCAAGCTTCTGGTCTACAAGTGAAAAAACTATCAGTCTAAACACAGCTTGGCAGCGTCATGCTGTGGGGATCATTTTTCAAGCTGGGACAAGCTGGTAAGAGTTGATAGGAAAACAACGGTTAGAGACAGCAAAAGACTTAGGTATGGGTTTCCTTTTCCAGTGGAACAGTGGTTCATATATAAGCATATTCATGTCAAAATCAAATAAAGGAACTTTGGCAAGAATAAAAAAAAAAGCTCAGCTCCAACCTTTCAGCTTTATTTAAGAGGAATAGCTTGAGACGTGCAAAGATAGTAAAACGTTTGCAGCTATAACTGCTCTAAAACACACTAAGGTTTGTGCTTGGAACAAGGCAACAGCTTTGGAAATGAATCTAAGCACCAAGTCACAGCTTCAAATGTTTCTCCTGGTTTTATTTATCACTGCAGGCATCAGTCTAGTGATTCCTGTCAAGCTTAACACAGCTGAAAAAGTGATATTCAAGACTGATGTTCAACGAGATTAACAAAACTGCAGGTCAAGATAAAAGCAGGAAGGGGTGGATCCTCCAATATATGGTCTCTTAAACATCTGATGACAAAAGCATCTTCAGTCCAGACATGCTTGAACTCCTCTCAATATCACAGATAAAAGCAAATCAAATGGCCTGAACATCTAACTACTATTCAGAGGAGATGCTGAAGATAGTAAGGAGACATCACATGCTGGTTTCTTGTATGACAGCGGAAAACTATGGGCCATCTCTGTCAGGTTACCTAGAAATCATTGATGCTTGTTATCTTGTAACAGAGGAGGTCAGGCGGCTGAATGAGCGGAGAGGTTTGGGGCGCAGGCTGCAGCCGCAGCCCCTCTCACCTCATCAAAACATGTGATCACTCACTTTATGCAGGGATTCTGGAGGTAGCTGAGAAGACTTGAACAGCTCCGCCACTTTGCTGGACGACAGTTTTCCCGGAGTGTCAGCCTGGCACAGAGCGTGGAGACCTGAGAAAAACCTCTGCTCATGTTCAGTCAGGGAGATCAAGCTGCCCCCAGACGCCGCAGCGGATTCCTGATCCATTCCCAGAGCTGACGCATGGAGGGATCAGCTGAAGAGGCTCACTGCAGGCGGACGGATCAATATATCCTTCCTACGGATACCGGCTCCAGTTTCAGCTCCGGGGATACGACGGTTCGGTGGAGAGATGACGGTATCAGCCCAAACAAGAATGATCCCCGGTGAAGTCACACCGCCAGCTCGGCTCAGGTTTGTCCACTCCCACCGCCTATTGTGGTTGATTGTAGCACTACCGCTGTATGCCTGATGGGGGCGACAGATCACTTGAAATGAAAATCCCTTCTTTTTTTCTCCACAAAATGTGGATTTTTTTTTTTTTTACATTGTGCTGCTATTGTGTAGTTTTTTTAATTTTAAATTGTGATTAAACAATAGCACAATATTTGAGCTTGTGTCACTCTGATGTATACAAGATGAAGGGCAAAAGAAATTCTATCCGTCTTTGTTATATTAACAAATTATTGTAACTTTGAATTGAAATGTTTCGTGCAAAGGGAGCTCTAGACAGGGGCCAACAGGGGCCAGCGCCCGTGCAGAACGGGTCCTAGCCCCTGGGTTTGTCTGTCTGCCTTTTTCTCAGTAGCCTACTAACAAACATGAAGACCTTGACCTCGGTATTTACTGCTTGCTCAGGTTGAATATGACAAAAACTTCAGAGTGGAAGGCTGAATATTTGTATTTAAAATAGACCCAGCCCAAAAAAAAGATGTAATATTCAGATATAACCAGGCAACCACATCTTTGCAAGCATTAAACTCCTTTTCTCTTTTCTAAGAGCCTGTGTTTCTGACGGGAGAACTGAGCTGCTGCTTTCTGCTTGTCTTGTTTGCAGGATTTATCACAGAAGTGAACCAGCTTTGTAAACCAGCTTTACTGCAATTGTATCATATACACACAAAATATCCGACATTAACTAAAACAATGCTTGGGGGTTGTTTTAGAAACTGCTACAGCTATAAATGACATTGCTTTAAGATTTGCATATTATTACAATATAATCTGACTGCTGTGTAAAAAAGTTGAATTTCAATGTACTGTAGATGACTATTGTGCAGGTCTATAGGAACTGATTAATAATCAGGTCTTGGAATATTTCCTCCAAGAAGGAAAGGCAACATAGAAGAAATTAACATCTGTTCTCTTATTCAGAAATGACCAGTCAAATATTTTGTATATGAAGCAGAAAAAGCTGAACATCCAGAGTGCTACTGCTTTGTTTTATGTGCAGCAATGAGAGAATTGCAGGAGGAACAAGGGAAATCAGCTGCATCATGTTGTCCTGCAGCCCCCCCTGCTGGAGAACAGAGATAGACTTGTGGGAAGGTCCATCAGTTCACATCAGTTCAATTCAAAAATACTATTATTATTGTTATTATATATATTATAATATTATTAATTAACCAATCCCAAAATAAAATAAATATTAATGTTAGTGATATTATAGAGGTTTTATCAACAAGTTGTTGAAGATGCTAGTGGCTGTAGTTAGGAAGGATCTCCTATTGTGGTCCATTTTACAGCGGAATTAGAGAAGCTTCTGACTAAGACACTTGACTGTCTGATGAGGAGGACCCTCAGGGATGTCCATTATATTCTTTGTTTTATAAAGACTCTTATTTGTTAAATCATCTACAGAAGTTCTAGAGGAGTTTGCATAACAGAACCATCTGTTCTGGTGCCTCAACAGATGATGGCAGAAGAGATCAAACTTTCCAAAACAAACTTAATGAAGATCTGCAGCATATTGCTGCAAACACTAAAGGACCTAAGCTTCCTTAAGAAGTACGGTCTGCTCTGTTCCCTCTGGTTCAAGGCTTCATACTTACATTCCCAGTTTAGGAGCAGTTAAGTTAACACCAAGGTATTTATACCTTCAGAGTATTTCTGCAGATGACAGAAATCCATCTTTGCCTGTATCCTGACATTCAGAATCCCAATGTCATGAGCATACACAGTTATACCTGACACTCACCCTCTTCATCATAGATAGATAATTTTTGCCCTGGATTAAAAAAAAAAGTCATATTACTGTTCAAACCCATTTGTTTTCTTCATCAGTTTCCCATATAAATGTTGATATTTGATGAGGATTTTTGTTTTTTTGGTTCTTGTAAAGTATAGATCATAATGATGTACATGGAAAAAAATAATCCTTGTGTTATTTTCTTCATCATGCAAATGTGGTGTTTTCACCAAGATGTGTTTACCTTTGCGTGCCACCTTATGTATGTTTGTTCAGAAGTCATTTAATATTCCCCTTTGTGTTAGTTTGAAAACAGGGTGTGAATGAGTTTAATGCAAAGCAAGTCTATTTATATTCCAGATTTCAGCAGCACAACAATTCAACGTGGAGAGACTGATACAGGGAAAGTTGTGATTAGAAATATTTTATTTTATTGATGTGAATGGTGCTCAGACCCTTGCACAACACTTTGGTGCTGAGAACTGAAATGCCATGAGATGAATGGCTTAGAAAGGAATTAGGGGATCTTGGATGATGATTTCTTGCAGAAGGGATGCAGTCCCGGCATCGTTTGGCTGGAGCTTTGACTGTGGAAAATCAGCAGGTGATTCAGGTGAGGCCGATAAGAGTCTTCCATTTGAATTTATGATTAAGCTTCATTTCAATAAAAAGAAAACATGGATGGAAGTTGATATAAAATTGAACTAATAATGTTTAGGTAGCACATTCAAAAGCTACTCAACAAAATATATTTTTAATCATGATTTAAAGCAACTTAGAGTTTTAAGGCTTTTAACATTTCTGGGAGTTTAAGGACTAAAAGCTTCTTCTCCCAGAAGACCCAAGAAGTCTGGGTGGTTAATCCACTGGCAGCAAGTCTGTAATGTATTTTGGAGCTAAGCCAATCAGTGCTAAATAGACTTACAGAAATTTATAGTATAAGATACAGGTATCCAGTGGAAGGTTTTAAGAGCTGGGTTGATGTGCTCCCAGTCTATGACAGTCTGTAGGATTTAGAGTCTCTTTGTATTCTTGCTTCCATTTCTGTTTTGTGTAATATTTGTTTCTGTTCCTGATTTAATCAGAACCTCCCTTCGGTGTCTCAGCTCTCTACTCTTCCTCAGCCGTCTCCTCTTCTCTCTAACTCACCTCACTCACAGTCATATCCTCTCTTTTGTCACCACCCTGTTTTCTTCTTCCTCTTTGTTCTGTTTACCATTGGATCCCTCAGGAGTGCTTGAAGACAAGATAAGAAAAGTAAATATGTAGAATGTTGACCCCAATGTAACTAAAATAAATAATTCCTCAAGGCCATGGAAAGTGATACAGATATAATAGGTATTTTTCTTAGGTAGGATGGCAGGAGTAGCTAGAAATTAAAGTCAGGAGGAAAGGAAAAATCTTGTTTCTGTAATTTGATGTTTTAAACAGGAATATGCAGAAGGAGGGTTACTGGTACAGATAATTTTAGAGACTTTGAATTAAAACAAGAAATGCATGATTTCCGACAGTTTCTCAAAAATAAAAAGTTAAAATATGTGATGTGCTTTTGAATTAGCCTCCTTTCATAGTAGTTAATGTTCCCAACTATCCTCAGCTATTTAGATGGTAAATAGGGTTTATTTCTCTGTAATTTAAGCACAGAAAAGAATATTAAATCCAACTTAATCATGAAACATGGGGGTGGCACCATTATGCCAGTGATGTGGAAGCCTATCAGGACAATCAGGGAAGAAAACCAGTTTGACTACTGGTTTCCAACGTGTGGTTCAAGGACCTTTTGTTGCTCTTGGATTGATTCTGTACGGTCCCTAGACATATTTTGTCACCCAAATATGGCGATAATTGAAGACACACTTTAAAAAAAAGGAAGAAATTTTCATGAGGCTTTTTAAAACAAGATGTACAAGTCAAAATCTTTTAAAAAGGAAAAAAAAAAAGAAACTGCTTGTCTTTTCTAATCACATTTTCCTCTTTTTATTTAAGCTGAATGTTATTTAGACCCTAAAATTTGTGTCTTTTACCCAATAATTAGATTTTAACCAGACCCTTATCCTACAGCTGATATTACACTTATAAGTAATGTTGATAAAGAAAAAATAACTTTCAGATGAGTCATTTAGGGCTAATATAAAAGATCTTTTTTTTGTTTTTTGATCCACAATGAGTTTTCTTTTGAGGAATGTCACTACTTTGTTTCATTCATTAAAATATAGCATTATTTACTACATTGTTTAGAAGGTTAGAAAGGAAAAAATGTAAAAAAATAAAGAGTATTTTTAATAATAAAAAAAAGAATAATCTTTTTTGCGACTACCTGACAGTTTTGACACCAATGGAGAAATGAATAAATGAATCAGACAACACAGAAAACACTGCAAAAACTACAATAGATTAGTATAGTAAATAATTCTTGCTTAGAAAGGTCTAGTCAAAGACCAAATAAATGGGAAAATTAAAAAACAAAAATAAAATTGATTTTCAAAGGCACTGTTTATCATATCCAAATGAATTTTGCTCTCAATCATTATTCACAATTTTGTGATTGACAGTCACATAAAATTGCAGGAAATGACAAAGCACGAAAAGGTTTCAAAGGTATGAATATGAATCACGCCGATTCGTCATTCTGGGTGTTTTCTGTAAAACATTTCATAAGAGCAAAGATCATATTTTGTAGCTTCACAGTTTGGTGGTTAACTGTGGATTTTACACAGAGGATACAGTTTGCTATTACTGGAATGTAACCTGTAAGCCAAAACCTGGATCCCTTTGTCAGCAAACTATCTTTTTAATGGCCGATAAACAGAAATCACTATAAAATAGTTAAAAAATTAACCAAAAAGCTGTCAGGGTGAGATGGATGATTAACTTTAAATACATTACATCTGGTCCAGGAAATTTCAATGATTCACTGAGATTTTCTGCTGTCTGCAGTTTTATTTATTTTGTTTGAACCTGCAGAGCCCTCAGGAATCTTGGAGGTGAGAGCTTTGAATCGGATAATAAATCAAGATCAGAGCAACCAGAACAGTACGGCTTGTGTCTGAAAAAAAAAGGCTGAGTTTGACTTAAAAACTATTGATGTGTGGCTGGGAGTTGTATCCAAACCAAGATTTTAGGTCAGAAGATATGCAGGCAGGTTTGTTTTTAATGATACATAGGGAGCAGATTTTATTTGATACTTCAGTGCTTTTCCTGACAGCTTTATCTGAGATAGAGCCGGTTTTCCAGAATGGATATTGGCTACTTTGTAGGAAAAGGTCTGGGACTCTGTGTCACAATCAAAGCTGTGCTAAGTAAACTGATGCAGACTGAGTGCAGTATTTTATTCCCCCCAGTAGGTCGGCCTCTCTCGCATTATTAGCAGACTCTCTGTAGCTCCCTCAGGAAATCTGAGCCAACAGGAGCCCACTCTGCTGTAGGCAGGTAGGACAGTGCCTTGAACTTGGAGCAGGACAGATGAGTTGAGGTGTATTTTGGATTAACCATTAAACATAAGCTATATCCAGGGAAGTTCCTGCTGTCCTCTTGGAGACATCGATCCCTGGAGGTTTTACCTGCATTTGGTTTGTTTCATCTGTGAAAATGTTGGAAAAGACCTTCCTCTTCCTCTGCTTCCCATCTGTTTTGGCTGCACAGCTCTGTAAACCAAGTAAGTGATGAGTTAAATTCTAACTCCTGGTTAACTATAGTCTAAACTCTACTCATAACTGAAATTAGACCAGGAACCCTTTTCTAAGACTTTATCACCCTGTTGTTTCCTCCAGTCAGCGTGGAATTCAGCTTCTAATCTCTCTTTACTGGAACACAGTCAGATTAGGGACATAACTCAGATGTTTTTCCTCATAACTAGCAGTTACATTACTTGTATTCAATGATAGTAAACACCACATTAGTTCATAGTGGCACTGTAGGACCAATTAAGATAGAGCAGGTTTGTTAAATTATGGTGGATTCAGGTAAGTCCTTAAGTTTGACTCAAAAAAAATCTTTGAACTTCAAAAAAATGGTAGTTTCACTGAAGCTGGGCAGTTCATCCCAAACCAGCAACAAGTTAATGAATCCATTAAAAATATATTTCTTTCTTTTCTTTTTATTCTAGATGCTCCAGATGGCCTCAAAGTGCGACTCAGCATCAAAACTGCTCTGGATAGTGAAGCTGTACGTACATATCTTAATGTTACCTTCCTCAGAAAGGCTTACTTTACTGATTACATCAAAAATATATAAATATAGTCCTACACCAAAGTGATTTCATGATCTAGAGGTCTGATATTTTACATCCTGATATAAAATAAGGTTCTAGAGGTATTTGCGTCATTTTATGAGGAGAATATCCACCAATTTGAAGAAGCGAAGAGCAAACAGGAAGGTCTGTAGCTTAACTACTCTCCTCCAAACACTGTGATGATAGACCATTTTTTTCAGGCATTTCAGGTCGATATTTCACTCCAAAAAACAATTAAAAGTTGAAAACGTTTTCCTATTAATCGTGTCCACATTTAATCTAAATTAAAATAAAAATAAATTAGCAGAGGTTTGATTGTTATTTAGACTACTGGTTTCTGAGCTTCTAAGTTTCAGAAGTTCAGGAATAGGATTTTTACTTTGTTGTGCATTATATTTCTTTATTGTCGACCCCCTTTGGTTTCTTTTTAAATTCATTTTACCATTGTATTTGATCAATACTGTTTTTTGGTGCTTAATTTCCAAAAATAAAAGCATTCCAACCAATGTGGCCATTGTGGAAGACAGCAACCTACATAAGCTGCCATTCCAAACCAACCTCTGGTTTAGATGAAAAGTTATCTTTTCTGTTAGTGCAACAGGATTTTCTGAAGGGAATCAGATCTGAGTAAAGAGACCTTCAGGAACCTCTAACAATCATTGTCTAGTATCATGAACAGCACAGTTTCCTCTGGTGTGTCTTTAGAAGTTTACATTATAAGATATTTTCCAGATCTGTCAAAACAAGCTCAATGAACCAACGTGTACATCGCTTTAAAACAAAGCTTATTTAATGCCTCATGAACACCAAACAAATATACACTTTTTTAAAATTACCCTAGCTAATGTTTTCATTTGCATAAAATCAAAATAGATGTTTATTCACATTTATATTTCAATGCTTATTTTTGCCCTTACTGTACAGTTTTTTTTTTATTTTTAACCTTTTTTCACTTTAGTCTGTAATTTCTTTTGAATACACTTTTTAAAATTCTATACTTGTGGAACCATTTTAATATAATGCATGTTGCTTTGCTGCTGTTGCATCATAATTTCCCCATTGTGGGAAACCAAAGGGAATTTTTTTTCTGTTCAAATTACTGGCTGCAGTACAAAACGAAGAAACAACCTTTAAATTGTAATTCAGTAAGGGGTTCCACAGAGATCTGTTCTTGGCCCTGTTTTTTCTAGAGCTTTATGTGCACTATTTCTAAATGCTACATTTATCATCTTTAATTCAGTTCAATTTAAATTCAAAAATACTTGCATTGTTTTGTTATTTTGTTCTTGTATATATTTATATTATGTTATTATTTTGTTATTGTTATATTATATTATTCCCAAGGTGAAATTAAATAATCTATCATTGCTATGCTAAGTAAATAGATTTCTTAAATACTTTTAAACCTCACAGTATTAAGAAAAGTTTTCATCCGACGAAAATGTTTAAAGAGGGTATTGTTATTTCTGTCTGAGTCTTTTCCTTCTGTTGAATCAGGAGATTGTTATTTAGGCTCCGCATAGCATCTGTCAAAAACTGCTAGAGAATAGCATTCACAATCTAAAAAAAGTTTAAGATTTTACTATTGATGTTCATTTAACGTTTTAGCCACACGCAAAAAGGGTTGTCTGGGCTGAGAATGCTTACCTAATAACACAGTAGTGAGGGCACTGAATCAAAATCTTTAAGGTAATCACAGCAGATGCATCCATCTGGAAAAGAACCATCTGTCCTGTTATTTGCATAGAGTTCAAACTCCAGCATCAGAGCTAGGATCCGATTACATAAGTGAGAAAAATCACTCGGCAGAGACAGCCCAAGAGTTGGAGGAATGCTGAATGTGTTTCTAATAAATCATACTTTTTTTTTCATTTTATTGAGTTTCTCACTTTGTGGAGTAATTTAAAAAAGTAAGCAAGAAAAAAACAAGTAAATGTAATGTGTGCATAGCGTGGGTAATTTGCACATTTGTGTACGCATCATTAAAGCTGAGCAATATGAAGCCATAAACACAACATGAACACAACAACTTTATAGGAGCATGTGTTAGGACCAACGAGAGCACTGAGGCAGAAGAAAGTGGAAAAGAAAATGTCACAGGAAATACTGAGCTGTTAAAAAACTGCAATCTTCTGTTGTGGAACTATACTTCTCAGGAAAAGACAGATGTCTGCTTTAAAGAACCCAATGTTTTGAGTTTTATGGGGAGAGCAAATGATGTAGAAATACTTCACCTCTTTTTTGCTGGCATAAAAGTCAACTTGAGGATATTTTTTAAAAGACTTCCTAAATCTCTACATTTCCTAGCTAAGAAAAATCTATTTCTGCTTTTCTTGAATTAGAGTTTATTTGAATATCAAATTATGTCTTTTGACCAAGTTTAACGCAAAAAAGCAAGTCATAATTGTTCATGCTGTCTTCCATAAACCTTTTTGTCTTTAATAAACATACGTTCAGTTTCTTGTTGTTTTATATTCCAGTATGAGTGGAATAGAAATGAAAGGTTTCTTTTCCAAGCCACCATTGCTTTTGCTATGAGTCAACACACGGGACAAGAATTCACGTAAGAACAATATCTGCTTGCTTTGTTGGTTTTATTTAGTTTTCATGATTTGTGAATTATAGTTCGTAAAGGTGACATTTTCTTTGTTGTGTTGTGGACTTTTATCTAGCGTGTCAAACATCCTTGTGTGTGATGAGACTCCCAGAGTGTCCTTCTGGTTCGTGGTCACGTCACCTGCTGATCTATTACAGCCTATAAGTAAAGGAGTTGTGGAGGCGGCTGTCAGGTATTCACACAACCACATGATGGCTGTTTTACCTTAGATACATTTACGGCATACATTAGCATAGGACATCTGACCTTTTTTTCATTATCACATGTTCAATCAGTCCAGCCCAAGCTTTGATCCACTCAAATTAAACCTTTATCTGAGTTTCTCCAGTTTTTACCCAAACGTGACAGATTTCCAGCACAGGTTTGGTGGTTTTGACGTTCCAGTTCCAATATTAGTGATCTCACACACCTTTTTAGTCCTGTTTACAAACCTTCCATTCATCTTTCTGGTCAGCTGTCCAGTCCGCTCTAGTTCAGTGTTGTACATCCCTTTCTCCTGAAGATCCCAGAAAGCCTTCTAGAGGGTTCACGTTCTCGCTCAGTGATGGAAGTATTCAGAAATACCATTGATGCAGAAGAACAACTTCTGTACTCCCCCTTTAACAATATAGCTAGTAATATAACGAGCTAGTCATA
Source organism: Jordanella pulchra (assembly GCA_034780135.1). Classification (NCBI taxonomy): domain Eukaryota; kingdom Metazoa; phylum Chordata; class Actinopteri; order Cyprinodontiformes; family Cyprinodontidae; genus Jordanella; species Jordanella pulchra. Next base: position 25,049 of record JAUZNJ010068003.1, read on the forward strand.
TTCAGCTGTAACATTTGCTGCTTGCATCCAAGATCTTGTTCTTTTAGGCATAATTCCACATCTATTGTCCATAAAAGAATTTGGGTTGAAATGGAGACAAATTGATAAATTAAAGTTTTTTTCTGGGTTAATGGTTTTATTTCACCAGAACAGACCAAAGAAACACTGGCATAAGCACAGATATGGCCCCAATAGATATATTTAAGTTTTACTCTGTTAAGAAAAGCTTTGTGAAAACTGATAATCAGCCAGACAGCAGAGTTTTAGACTGGTAACTAGCTTGAGAAGGCAGATGATGGCTGAATCAACTGATGACAGGTTTTGGACAGGTGGATGATGGCTGAACATGCTGAGTGGTTGAACAAGCTCGAGGCAGGAAGAACAGACTGGTGCCAGGCAGAGGAACTCCAGGGTGTAACGTAGTCAGAAGCTGATGAGAGTTCAGTGAAGATAGGAGGAGCACAGGGAGGCTAGGGGTGGACACAATAACTAGAACTAACCTCAAGCAGGTAAAGAGACTATCTGGTGGAGACCGACAGCCAGAGGGAGGTATAGATAGAGGAAATAACAGGAAGGAGACAGGTGCATCTGCACACTTTAATTAACAGAGTGGGGAAAGCAGTTGCAGGTACCCAAACAGCCCAAAAACATCCAAACAGGCAGGTTGCTGGACACTATCCTTCCATTGCTAATGAACAAAAAAAAACAAAAACAAAAAAAAACCCTAAATTATTCCACAGAGCACCTGAACCATAGGCAGGAGTCCACTTTTTGGCACTTAAGAATTGTACTCTTAGACTCTAAGGAACTGACACTCTTTCTGGCAACTTTAACCCTAGCTGTCAAATGTTTAAGTACAGCTCCATGGTCGTGGGTGAAGGATGCCCTTAAAACTTTATAATAATCTTAATAGGGACTTTTCTTCCAAGGGTGACACCTCTAGCTCCTGTCCATAGACATCACAAGCATAAATGAGAAGAAGCTTAGGGAGGAGTTCAGCTTACACTGTGATCAAGCTAGAGGATATAGGAACATTTTTAGTCCCGGGCCTCTTGGCTGTATAGTCATTAAATACTAGTACCCATAGTGATGTAGTCCTTTACAAGCCCCGTGCGGCCTGCCTGCCGCCTGCCCCCGCCCATCCTCACGACCTTCTACAGAAGCACCATAGAGAGCGTTCTGACCAGCTGTCTCTCTGTGT
>JAUZNJ010068014.1:0-16106 GCA_034780135.1 Jordanella pulchra
GCTCAAAAAAAAAAAAAATTAAAACTTATTTATATTATTAAATTAAATTTAAAAATTCGGACACCTACACATCTGTCTATATTGACAGATATTTTAACTCATAAGGTTTGTTGAAGTACAGACTGTAGGGCCAGTTTATTGCAGCTTAAAAACAAACAGTAAGACTTTAAAAGCAATTCCAAAATGAACAGGAAGCCAGTGAAAAAATGGATAATAGTCTAAATGTGCTAAGTACATTTTATGCTTGTATACAATGCATAGCGATGGTGATTGTAATGCTGATGAATTCAAATAAAAGTTTGCATGACTTGATCAAAATTCTTAAATAATAAAAACATTTTAACTTTTGATAAATGAAGATGATAAAAGCTGAATAACAAAAGTCCTGATTTGCTTGTAGAGTTTAAAATCCACATCAATAATGATGCAAAGCTTTGATTGAGGAAACTTTGAGCCAACCGAGCCTTGGTGCCACTAAGACATTGGAGTAAGGGTGCAGGGACTTATTACCAGTCTGTTTTATAGGAAGAAAAATGTGGTAGTCATCTGCATAGAAGTGATTGGAGACACCATGCTTCTGGAAAACATGGGAATAATATAAAGTGTGAAAAATATAGTTGCATTTCTCTTTAGGATCCTCTGATTAGAACATTATTAGTCCACATTGGAAGAAGGTTTGACCTGTTTTAACCTCAGACTTAGAGAGTTGGAGAGCCCCTGGCTGTTGAACTGAGAATGAACACAAGGCAAAATCTAAAAACCTTTCTAATACCCTCACAAAGGACATTGTACCAGCTTGGAAGTATGGTAAGGGATTTAGAACAGGTTCAAAAGAAGGCATTTCACTGTAAGGAGAAAGATCTACAAGTAGAGGACTTTTAAAATGACTGCCAAGATGTTCAGATCTGGCTAACCAAGTTATTCCATCATGATTGGACACTGCAAAAAACTAAAAGAAGTCTCCAAATACCCTTTTTTAAGGTTTCAATATGGGAAAATAACAGCTGTTTATAATTTACATGAATGGATATTTTATCAGAGTCCAACGGGTTTAGAAAATTACTAAAGTTCCTAATGAACCTTAACTTTTGGGACTGATTAGGATGAAACACTTTGGTGTAAATCATCCATAGTTTTGTCACAAATAAAGGACCTGTAGATAGCTGAAAGAAATGTCTAATTGAAGAGTCTAATGTTTAATAGATAGATAGCTGTAATAGAATCTTCTGGATTCTGGCTGCTCATATAACTTTTACTCATTATCTTCTGCTTTTAACACCGCAAATACCACCACTTTTCTGCAGCACCTTTTTGCATCGACTGGTTCAGCCATCACATATTCTACAGACCCAAACACAACAAGTTCTTTTTAAACTGTTTTAAATTGAATAAGATGAAATAGTGCTGTTATCCCTCATTTCCATTGGTAAATTTTCTATTCAGGTTGGGTCACTTCGGATTGATACAGTTTCCTTTACAATGGAGTAGTATCTTAACCGAGGCGTGAGCTTGAATAGCAATGCAGCTCTACAGTCTGACCTTAACCACAACAACAGCCTGCTCCATTCATGGCTGTTGTCAGACTGAGAATAAAACCGCAGTGCCAAGATGTTGAAAGCTCGATGAAGTGACCTAGACAGGAAGCCATGGGTTATAAAATGAAAGTAAAAGGAGCTACAGCATGTGACGGCAAGCTAATGCTACCTACTGCTAGCTTGGTATAATAGTGCCGAAACACACCAGAAGCCCTGGGTAAAACGAGTGGCTTTAGATATTAGTTATAAAGAGACATTGAGTAAGTTTTAACTTTAAAATAGTGTTTTTATTTCACCCTTTATGACTAAAAACTAACACTTCAGTAGTTCGGTGCAGTTGCATCAATAAAGCTGTAGCCTATTTTCATTAATTTACTTTGGCTCAGAAGTTCCTACACTGTTCGGTGGATGTGACGTCAACCACGTCCGTGTTAAATGTGTCCGGCCTAGCCAACAATCAAAGCCTTATATTCAACATGGATTTTGAGGATATTCAGAAGCACCTGACATCCAGCTAAACTCGCACACCAACGGCAAATCCAGCCAAGGTGAAAAAAGTAAAAAAAATAAACTTGTTATTTACAAGCATGAGCTACAAGGACATACAGGAGATTGCTGCAGTTTTGGCCACAGATGGCAGTATTATTAGAAAACTCTGTAATGCCTCTTTAAAGTGAGCTGTGACAATTAACACTGACTGACCAATCGATCAGTGTTTGACAGTCCTCTGATGTTACATTTTCAGTTCAACTTTAAATAGTTTGAATCACAAGTGATTAGGCCTTAAAAGTAGTAATGGATCCAAAAAAAAAAATCAATCAAACTGTAGTTTTTTGGTGAAATTTTCTTGGAATTACATGTGACAGACACTAAAGAATTGTGCTACAGTGAAAGACAAAAAAGTCCAGGTCCATCTGTCTTTCAGCCACTCGACATCCAGAGCCAGCAGGTGGAGCAGGTGGAGTTTTTAAGTTTCCTTGGGCCAAAAAATGACCTCCAGCTGTCTTTTATTTTACCACCATGGGGTGCCACACTGCTCCTTAACACTAGAGATCCCTGCCCTCTGACCTATGAAATATCACGTCTCTTGCTCTATGAATTGGTCAGAAAAACCATTTGGTTAGATTAGCACACTGTTCTTCACTTTACTCTGAATCTAACTGTGACTGTATTTTATTTTCTGCCTAAATGTTTGATTTTATTGTATGTGGTTTTAAAGCAGTGTCCTAAATGTCCCAATTTTTTAAACTATACTGTAATATCAATATTATTTTTGTTTTTAAGAGCACACAGAATTTTAATGCCAAGAAGGACATTTTTCCAATGGTTTATGAATCCCTCACTGGATTCTTTTTAACATTTTATCCCAGTGCATATTTTTTCACTAGGAAATACAAAGCCAAATGGTACTAGAGCACAAATAATGCCAAGAAAACCACCGGTTGGCCTCAAACTTCCCTCTCCCAGCTAAAAAAAACGAGCTTGTCCGTCTCTCATTCCAGCGGCTTCTGTCAGTGGAACATTTAATTTACTCTTAGCCGAAAAGGTAGTTATAAAACCTATTTAATTCCATTTGCAATGTCTACCTTAAACCTTAAAAAGAACTCCATTTTAACACGTTTAACAGTTGTTTTAAACAGTCTCCTTTGAGGTGTTTAAAGTGCTATTCATGTTTGTGTTAGGGTGTTTATTGTTCTTTAACGCTGTTATTGGAGCCATGTCAAGGGAATATTTCAGTCGCAGAAACCAGATCTTTTGCATATGAAAATAAATGTAAATTTTACCAACATGTGTTTACATAGAGGATCTGTGGTGCAGCTATGGAATAGGGTGGCTTCCAGCTTTAAAGATTGATGTCATCACCACCAAGATAAATTACTAGAATAAACAATAAGAACCTAAATAAAGACATTATGTAAAAATATTATAAAAATCGTAATAAAAACAAACTATTTAGTTAAATGATATAAAACTGAACGAAGTACGAACAAGTTTGCCATCAACAACACCTCTATACATATTTCCTTTTAAAGCTTTCAGTGGATGATTTTATAAATTCCAATTTTAACAATAAAACCGTTTTTTACGTGGGATCCCACACGAATCCAGAGGTGACACCTGGATTGATACTGTAAGCTGCTCCGGTAATCATAACTGTGTTGTGATCTGGTCTGACCCTCTGCTCTTAATTGTCTCAGACTAATTTAACAAGTGGCAGATGTGAGAACCCCAATCCGACTACAACCCCCTCAACACACATGCACACAAAATCCCCGGAACCCACCCTCTCACAACCATTACTCTGATAATTAGTGCCCTCTGAGGCTTTGAATGAAGCACAGCGGGAGGTGAGTGTGTACCTGAGTGTGTGTTAGCAAGCCTGGCCATGAGCATGTGAGTTCAAGTCTCTCTTTTTTTTTCACTTGTGTTAATGTAAGTGGACATACAGTGCGTGTTTGTTGGTCTTTGCTGGAGGAAAAATAAAAGATGTGTGTGTATGTAATTACACACGTGCGTATGTGTGCACTGTGGGGGCTTTATCAAGTGTCTCGAGACCCCAGGCGGAAGTGGGGAGGGTGGTGTTATGAACAAATAATTGATACAGAAAGAAAGAAATAATTAGCAGATTTGGGCCGCTGTCCATGGCCTCTTATTCTCTCCTTCCTGGTCTGCAAAGTGAGGGAGCCCAGAGAGTGAGGATGGGGGGGGGCGCGGTGCAGTGCTCCCTAGAGGAACGCGCGATGGAAGAAAAACACTGATGGATGCTCTTAAGGGAAGGCCCCTGGACACATGCAGCACAAAAGGATTTGCCCGCAATTAGCTAGCAGAGTCGCCTGGCTCACCTGTGGCACCTGTTGTGGTGTGAGTCGCCGCTTGTGTGAAAGAGTGATTGCGTGACAGAGTGTGGGGAAGTGTGTGGTGGATGTGAAAGCGCATGCAGGGAGCACAGGTGTGGGCGAGCTGAGAGAAACCGAGTGGATGATGATGCATTGAAAATAATAAATAAAAAACATCCAAAAAAGAAAACCACAAAAATGCCTTTTTATCATAATGAGCATTTGGACAGTTTGAAATATATTAAACATAATTTCATTAGTTAATAAAAAAAAGTTTTGTTGTTCATTTACACTGACTGGCTTTAGCAGTAAATTAAATGCATTTGTTCTCCTTACACTGAAAAAAAAACATTTAATTCACTCAATACTTTATATCATTAAACAGTTTTCTGTATACAGTTCACAGCTGCTTTAAATATATATTGAACTATATTGAACGTCAGTCTCTTACAAACACTTTTGTTTGTTTTCAGTAATCAGAACTTTGAAGAATTCATTTAGTTGAATGTGTGAATGATTGTGCCAAAGTGTCCACCTGGTAAAAAAATCTAAAAGAGATCTCTGTCTTCTATGTAGGATACATTATGCTGATAAAAAAAAAGAGTAATTAATCATTTATATTTTTAAACAGGAGCATTAGTATTTCCTACTTGCCAGAGACTGAAGTGAGGAAGAAGCTAAGATCTGCATGAAACTGTGTTTGTTCATGTCGGTTTGAGTGAAACAAGCTGCTGAATTCTAGTTTGAGCAATAAATACTTCTTACAAACAGATTTTCTGTTTAGTGTTAGGATTTATTCATTTTCTAATAATTAGTGTGCACAATCGAAACTAGAAAAACCAACCATCATTCAGTCTATTAAACTGTGATGTTAGCAAACTCAGACCAACATTATCTGACAGCTTAATGTAATTCAAGATGGCTTTTATGTAGAGCCAGACAACCTTTTACCATTTTAATAACCATTTACCAGCAACCGGTGAAAATAGTAAATACACTAATAGTTTTGTTAAAAAATGAATTTTTTTGTTTGTATTTTACTTTATTTTCCCATATTTCTCAGTGGCTGAACTAAAGCTCTTGCTTCTTGCTTTCAGTGTTAAATTATATATTCTAACTTCTTCCATCCTTCATTTTATTGCACAACTGTGCAAATCATCAGGCCTAAAAGGAGTTTTTGTTTGTTTGTCAATGATGACGACATACAATAAGAGTGATGCTAAGAGTGTATTTAGGTTTGATATGATGTTCATATTTCAAGCTAAAACCTGCAGCAACTTTGCTGGAGTTCTGTGTTTTTTGTGTTATTATGCAGCTGGTACACCAGTAAGCAGCTTAATGGTGGAAATCACATGGGGTGTTGCTTTACTGCGAAACTCACCGTCAGTCACAGTGTTGGCAGGAAGTCGACCCACTAAGGTTCGGTCTATGCACACCTGATCGAGCTGAGGCCCTTTTAGGGTGACCGTCACCAGCACTGCATTGCTCAGCATCATCTGCATATATCACAAACACGTAGTGCTTTTAGGTGTTTGGGATGGTCATGATCAACCTCCAAGTTTAAGGTTTTACATTTACAGCATTTATAGAGGGAAAAACACAAGAAATGAAACAGTTCTTTAATAATGTTGCTAATCGAAAGGGAAAAAAAAAACATCTTTTTGAACCAGAATGTCTTTACCAATTTTATAAAGATATTAAAACAAGTTTTCTTAAAACAGAATTAAATTTCAAGTATTCTGATGCAAATAGCTTGAGATTTCTTTGTTCCTTTTCTTAACCCCATTCTGCTACATATACGTTGCAAAAACTGCGCATCTAAACAATTTTTTAAAACTTATATGAAGCCAAAAGTCTTTTTGATCTTGTTTTGGGATTAATATACTAAGCCAAAGTAGATTCTGCTAGATTATTGATGTTCTTTTAAGAAGATTCAACTCCAAACAAGCGCAATAATCTGCCAATGCAAAAAGAAAGAACTTCTTGTTCTGAGTACTTTGGCTCATGGCCTTGAGAAGTATTATTGTTTTACTGAACTGGCAGATTATGACACTTATTTTAAGTCAAAACTTTTCCAAAAAAGATTAATAATCTAACAGAATCTGCTCTTGCCTAATATATCTCAGAAGATTGTGTTTTGGCTAGGTGTAGGATTGAAGACTTGGTTTGATGGACTGGATTTGCAATATAGCATCAAGCATTTGGCGCAAAAAAACTATTTAAAATGGGTTTCAGCTGTGGGTTGTTTTGTGATTATTCCTACAGTCTGCAGAAAATAGCTAAAAAATATGCAGTTTAAGACTATTAGGACTTGAAAACAATTAAAAAAGCAATTGTTCTCCAAACCTATTAAAGTTGCACTAAAATCTTTTTTTGAAAAGTCAACATATCAAGAAACTTGATGAAAATATTCAGTTATAGCATTTTTATTCATTTTACTAAGGTTCTCTTATTGAATCAAGACTTCTGAAAGAGACGCTACTCTGGAAAAGAACTTATAACAAATCTTTTCCACTTTTGTTTTTTAAGTTGAGTGTGTTTGAATTGGATTATATGTGACCGACAAACACAACGTTGTGCACAAATGCGGAAACTTAGTGATGGCAGGGTCTCAACAGAGGCTCCAACATACTGATTCCTAAAGGTCATGACTCCACTCAGTGTTCAGCATAGGGTCTTTAAATCCTTTACAGAAATTAATCTAAACAATACATATTATTGTTAGAGAGCTTTAAGATATAAAAGCATCACTTAAACACACATGTTGGTGCCATTTCTCATATTTTTAAACCTGTAGTTCATTGATGTTGTGGGATTAGTTTTTCTACTCAACCAGTAGTTTGGATCAGTAGTCGACTCTGGTACCATTTTATAAGGGTCAGAAGATGAAAAGTATGGGAACTTCTGCTTAAATTAATGTTTTGAAAAATAGTCCTGAAGACCCTAAAAAGTGTAACTGAGCATGAACAAAATACGGTTCTTCAAGTTCTTGTTTTAATGGGGAATGAATAGAAAAGCATGCCACACGTTTCAATTTTCTATCAGTGACAATAAAATATACAAAAACACTACTTTTGGGCTGTTCAATAATATAAAATTCAAATAAAATAGTAAAACATCAGAGTTATGTTGCGACAAAATATAAGATATCAAAACAGATATAAGGAAATGTAAATATGAGAATATATGAGATTTAACTCCTTAACCCCCACCTTTTTATAGCTTGTGCACAAATAAATTGCATTCCAAAACACCATTGGCCAGTAAAATAATAATTTAAATCCCACGTGCTTGTGATGAGTTTCCATTTAAAGCTATGATCTTCTAGTTTCTGGAGATATGTGTACAAACACTGTAGGTTTTACACAACTCAAATGATTTTTCTTTTCCTATAAAAAAACTGCAATTCTTAATATTATATATTTTGGGTATAATTCATAATTGATGTCTCCAACTCTCTACACTTATTGTTCATGTTGTGGACAACAACTGTGTAAAAAATTTAGATCACTAATCTTAAGCATTGTGAAACTGTGACCCTAATGGTTTGCAAAAGGATCCAAATTAGGACCAGAAGTGCCAATCTGGCTCATTTACATTTTATGAAAAAAACAACACATTGCTATATGTAGTTTTACAGAAATTTCCATTCAAGTACTTTCTAATATTTCAAATTTTCAGCTTTCCAAATTTTAACTATGCATTCTCTGTGCATATCCAATTTATTTCTCCTCTCACTCCTTACGTACATGAATAAACACCATCTTTTCTTCAGTCCGTCCCTAAACTAAAAATACTTTTTTGCAAAGCTTACATCATTTGCAAACAAAGTATGTCAATAAAAGTTTGATTGGTCACTGATTTGTGGAGTTCCAGCTGCGCAAAGACTGCAGTAACGCATGCGCCTGGGGACGGCGTTTCTGACATTCTGGATGTTTCCGGCGTATTCTGGATACTGAGAAAGGAATTTATGCTTGATTTTGGGAGCAAACAAATGGGTGAATAAGTCCACAGAAGGTAGATAATCTAAAGTGGCAGACATACATCAGTACATGTGGAAAAAAATTACCTTTTATCAACTTTATTTTTACATCTGCATGCGAAAAAATTAGCTTTGGACGATTATTACAATATGTGTACTTTTCTGTGGAGTGTTGCGGAAAAAATGAGCCCATTCAAGCCAAGATAGCTTTAGAATGCCAGAAGACAGAAACAATGTAAGAAGGGATAATCATAAATTCTAATATAATGACAGATTATTAGTTATTAGTGTTTGTGGCGTATAGTTAGCTTACAATTGAGTTGATGCTTGTTTTCTTTAGGATTGCCTGATTCTAAAGAGGTACAACATGTTGGGTTTTGATTACAAATACGTCTGCTGTAAGATGAAGAACAAAGTGGGGCGTCAAAAACAATCCAGGGTCAGGTGGTGGAAGCTAAGGGGTTTCAGGAGTTTTCTTTATTGTAATCCCCCATGTATACAGAAAGGTACAAATAGAACCGCATTTTGATGCAACTATAAAAAGCACCATGGCTACAATTTAAGCAGCAAATATGGATCTACTTAATGGGATGTTCCTTTATGTGTGTTAATGTTCAACAAAAATATTCATATTTACATTCAGATTGGCTGCTTATAAAAGGAAAACTTTGTAAAACTTAGAGAAACACCAGACACATAATGAGCTAACAATGATCTTAGAACCCATTCCAACGTATAGTTCAGCCCTTTGACTGAAGCACATTTACTGGTTAGTGTATGTCTGCTTTAACCCAGTGGGTGTTGAGCTGGGAAAGGGTGTGTACCTGGCAGCAGTACTTGTTTCTCCATCTGGTGTGAACGCAGGTGTTGCTCTGCAACAGCTCCTGAATGAGCAAAATGGAAGAAAAAAAGTGAGTACAGTAGGTTTGATGAGAGCAACACCATCAGCAATTAAAAAAAGGTTGAAAAGGAAAACGGACTCTGTTTGTGGCAGTGGACACTTGTCCCTACAGGTGGTCACTCCAGCAGTTCCTGCTCACAGAGGGGTGGGGGGACTTGGAAACGGATGCAGGTAACCACTGTGTGAGAGTGTAAGGTCAGTCATTCCTGCAGCATTCCAGACCCAGCTGGGGTGATTGGATGGGAGGAGAGAGGGGAGGTGTGCTGGGTGTTTCTGCTTTCAGACAATGGTTACGGGTGAGAGGAGGGAGGTGGTTGGGGTTGTAGAGTGTGTGTGCATGTGTGTGTGTGTATAACAGCCACAGACAGGTTTCAGCAAACAAAGCTAGGTCTGTACTGACACAAGTAGGAGAAGGAGGTGAATGAGGAAAGAGTCAGAGACAGAGGTAGAAGAGAAGGAGGAGGAAAAGGAGGGGAGCCTGCAGCCCCTCAAATATCCCGTTCGATGACAGACCCCAGCCGAAAGAGAGGTGATGAGAGAGGGGAAGGGGGAGACGAGAACAAACAGGGGCGACAGGGAGAGTGAAGGCCGGGGGAGAACAGAGAGAGAATGCCCCTATTTGTTAATCAATCAGCCGTTTCGGAAAGGGAAAATGGCCAAAAAAAACAAAAACCCAGAGGGAGGAAGAAGCGGGAGAGGGATGGTGGAGTAATGAGGTGGAGTGAGGTTACCTCTAACTCCTTTAGCGAGTCGCGCAGCTTTTCTGGTCGGCGGTTCCTGGGGGTCCACGGATAGCCTCGAGCTATGGGGGGGGGCGCAAAAACAAGAACACAAACGGGAGAGTCAAGAGATCATGAGACTAAACATTTCAACACAGTGAGGAGAGGAATAGTCCTGAAAACAACACCCATGGGAGTCCATGGGAACAAACCCGGAAAGAATTGAATAACCTGGGAGCAACTCCTGCAATAAAGAGGGGTAAAGGTGATGTGGAGCAAAAAGATGGAGGTGGAGAAGGCAGGTGTTGAAAAAATGACCAAGAAACTCCATAACTCAGCTGATGCCATTTTTTTTTAAGTTTTATATTAGAGACAAATACAGGTTTATGGTGTTAATCTACACTTCTTAAATGCTAAAGCTCTCAATTATGAGACAGTTGAGAAACAAACTTCTCAAATTAACCTTAAAGAATTATTTTTTAAGGCTGATTCACTGGTTAAATTACTTGTTTTATTTGGAAGTTAAGGGCTGAAGACTGAGATTTTGGAAGAAGGCTGATTTTATGTCTTGTTGTGTCGCCAAGGCCGTTGGATTCAGATTTTTGTCCTTCTGTTGATCTTCTGGTGTTTGGAAGAGTTTGCGTAGGCAAACAAAGCTCATGGGGCCTTTGAAAAAGAAAGAGCCCACAACATCTGATTATGCTACTGCAGGAAAAGATGGAAGTTTAGGCTTTCCAAACACCTTTAGGTGTAGACTGGAGTGAAGCACCACTCCGTATTTTTCCACTTCTGATTCCAGTTCAATACTTCAACTTGGGTATCCACGGATCCAGATACTTTTGTTAAACCAGAGCCCTGTTTGCTTTACTTTTATCAAAACTACAGCTGATCTTTTTAAAGGTGCTGCCAAAAACTCCTCTTTACAAGTAAGTATAATATAATGTATAAATTTACACATGTATCCCAAAAGTAAACTTGAGATTGGTATAAGGTTAGAAGAGGAAGTCATGAAAACAGTTATCAGGGCAAATTCCATATTGAGAAAAATCTGTAAATGTCAGGGATCATATTGACTGGATTTATTAAAGATCAAAGCTACTTTTATATCAAAAGGATTATGTAAAAAATAAATAATATGTCCACAGAATCTCTATAGTTGTGCGGAACAAAAGTATTAACTTTAAATGAAAAAAAATCATCTAATTAATATTTTCAATGCATTTTTTGGGGAGGTCCCCAATATATAAATATTTACTTCTGATCATGATGCCAAAGTTGACAAGAAAGGGTTCTGCACCAATAGGAACAGAAGGTTGAATTGGCCTGAGAAAGAGCTCAGGTGTTGGCAGGTAGTGGGTTTGATCTGTCCCTATGGACAGGCACATTTTTGCTGAAACTTTTACTACAGTATTGGGACTGATATGGACAGTAATCCATGCAAATTTTAGGAATTGAAGATGATTTTAGTGAATATAGTGTAATATTACTCTGTTTAAATGATTAGTTATTAAAAGGAAGCACCTTTCAAACCCTGCTTGCTTCTACATGAGCAAGTAATTGACCAAATGTTTTTATAAAGTGACTTCATAACGCGCCTCACAAGCTGGATTAACGATTGCAAAACATGTAGAATCAAGAAATCACCTCAGAAGAAACTTAACGTCTCTGACAAAACGTAGCCGGATGAAACAGACCTGAAAAACACAAAGGATGTTTCACAGTTGTTAAAAAATAAAAGATACTGCGGGTCAACCTTTTAGATCTCTATTAGCATTTTTTTCCTGTGATCAGCATCCATTCAGCAGCCACGCCTTGCCTCTCCCTCCATTTGCTATCCATTATTCATATTTAGTTTGATTTGTTAATTTAATTTCGTTTTTATCATGTAAAAAAGAAAAACAAAAACCACAGCAGCACATATCAGAGATTAGTTAGACTGAGTAGAAAAAGTGCATCAACTTAAAAAAAGAAAATGTACCTGTTTATCTCTGGTGATTTTTTGATATATCTAGTGTAAAATTAACATTTTTTTCAAGTGTGGAACATGACACAAATAGTAAAACATGGTAGTGGTAGTGTAATGATGAGGGGTTAATTTTATGAAACCACAAATTATCATCTCCATCGGTTTGTGACCTTCAGCTCAAACTCAAATCCAAAACAAAAATCAGCCTCTGAAGGCCTGAAATCAACCAGTTTAGGATCGACCAGTGCCAGTATAAGACTATATTTACCAGAGGGATCAGGGTGGGGACATTGAAAATTTATGAAGAGAGCCACACAACCAAGGAGCCCCTTGTGGTTCTGCACTGAATTAAGGAAAATTTCCACATCATTTAGTTTATTTAAGCTTTTATATTGGTACAACTATAAATTTGTATTTTGGTTTAAAATTTTCATTTTATTGACATAAAAGTAAAAAAAAAATCTCTTACCATGGAGAAAAAAAGGCCACTGAAATGATTAGTTGCTAAATAAATATCTCCTAAAAGATCAAATAAAGCTTTTCTTTGGTCTATTAGGTCAATCTAGGAATATCAGATATCTTTTACCTATTTATGCTAATTATAAGTTTTGATCAAATCAGAATTAGAACTTAAATAAAACTGATCAATTCCGCTGTAACAAATGACACTACATATATATATATATATATATATATATATATGTATGTATATTTCTAAATGGTTCAAATAAAACTGTGATTCTACCCAAATATAAGTGAAACTATGACCTTACTTTGTAAATCATAACTAAAACAGATCTGTAAAAAAATGAAAGGGGTAAAAGGGAGCTATTAGTTACCAAGTCTGTTCCAGAATATCATTGTATTCATTGCCTTTTAGTATTATGTCTTCAGTACAGGGGCCATAACAGGGGCCAGGACCAGTTCTAAAGGGGCACTGGCCCCTGTTGGCCCCTGTCTAGAACCACCCATGAGATTGGCCTAGTCAAAGTTAAACTGGACTGCTGTGGCGTCACCTTAAAGCTCATACTGAAAGCTCCTCTGCGCGGCTGAATTAAAACACATTTTCGTAAGAATAGAGGAACCAAATCCCTGATAGAGAGGTTGAAGCCTCCATGCCAGTCATCACAACCACTTCATAGCAGCAGTGATCCAGAACGGCACAGTTAGGAGGCTAAAGATGATATTAATTCTCCACAAATATTCAAAGCAATGACTTTCCCCACACATGTCAACAAATCATCATTTTAAACCTGCTTTTTGTATTTACTTAGCTGATCAGGAACATTTATGTGTGATTTTAAAACAAGCAGAAACAGAAGAAAATCTATTAGGAAGAAAATACTCAATTAGGGAAACTGCTGCTTTGTTATTTTAAGTCTTGATTGGGTATGAATGCAAAGGCTGGAGCCAATCTCATTTTGAGTTTGTAACCCAAGTGCTGCCATTTCATTTAATTTCCAAGCCCTGTATTCCCAACTGATCCCATCTCTGGAGGTTCAACAGACAGAAGGACGCTCAATATATATATAAGTGTTAATTAAATTTGTGCAACAGCCTCTTCAAATGCACTTACAAAAAAATGTATAAATAAATAAAAATCAGGAGGAAAGGAAGCGCTGCTACTGCAATCAGGTTCTTATCTGTTTATTTTACAGTCTCTCATTTCATCTTTACAGAAACTAATGATTAAGAAGGAGTGTGCTCTATTTAGAATGAGAGGAGGTAAACAGATGCATGCAAATGAGGGTGTGGAAGATTGGGGGGGGGTCAGGATAGAAGAGGGAGGTGAGGGCAGGAGGATGAGTGTTTGTCTTCTGATAAGGCTGTTTGTATTTCACTACTGGTTGAGGAGCAGAGACGGGGAGATGAGCACGCAGAGGACGACTGCCGACTGCTCGCTCCATTAGAGTCCATGTGGTAGACATGTGGAGTGAAATGGTTCACTTTTGATTCGCTGCCTTGGAAACTTACCCTCACAGAAGTGGAGTTTCTCATGGTAGTAGTGATGCTGCAGGGGATTGGCTGGAAGAGGAAGAGAGAGGCCACATGAGCTGATTTAATACTTAAAAAAACAACAAAAATTGATAACTGGATCTGGCTTTTCTTTACAATGAAGCTAAATATAAATAGGAGGCTAAGCTGTGGCTCCAACAAGCCCTCAAGTTTAAACGGGCGACAACGCCGGCAAAGCGAAATCTGCGGTCTGGCCGCCCTGAGCGTGAAAGTGGGCAGCCTGGTGGCCGGCTTCTCTGGCAGGCAGGGACACCTCCAGGATTAGTAGTATTAATCAGATAAGGGGGTGAAGGGCCAGACAGGCCCAGACATGGGCACCTGCTCTGGGGCTGGATGAACAGGGTGGAGTGGGGGGTAGGAGTGGTGGTGGGCACTGGCAGCTGGGGACCCCCCCCAGTGCTGCTCTAATGAGCCTAGGTCTCCCTCTAGTGGAGGTCAGGACAGGATGCTGCTTTATTTTCAGCTCAAACTGAACTGTAGAATAATTAAAAGAAGATCCACATGTTGGCTCCTCAGATTGTCTTTCAACAAAAGATGCATTGAAATTTACATTAAGGTCTGATTCCCCATGAACTCAGATTTAAAGAAGAAGGTCATGTTATCACTAGAAATGCACTGATCCGTTTCATTCTGATCCAACCCAATACCAATACATGGGCTGAGTGCATTGACCAATATCTGATACTGATGTGATTGAATGAATGAAGAGTATCGTTTACCGTAGCAGTAAACATTTTTAAAGATTGTTCAAAAAGATAACAAATTAGCACAGATATGAAAGTGATCAGTAACTGATGATGCAATCCACTGTCTAATCATAAAATTAAAGTTACTAGTTCGCTGCAACTGTATTGCTTTGTATGATATGTACAAAAAATAGAAATGACTGGATCAGCACCATTCATCCCATTCAGCTAATTAGTAAATATTAGAGCCAATATCTGATCACAGTATCGGATCGCTGCATCTCTAGTTATTACATTAAAACCGATTTAAAAACCAATTCCGGGAAAGACAAAGATTGAATCCCACAATTAAAACTCTTCTGCTGTTTTTAATTACAATTCCACAAAGCTATGTTATTTTAAATCATAAAAGATCACTGTTTTATGTTATGTAACTGTGTAAGATTAGATCTGACTTTGCTAAACACGTGACTAATAATCTATAGATCATGTAACATTTATCTTATAAACTATTTTAAGCATTTTTTTTCAAATAAAAACAAACATCAGAACAAATAAAAAAGAAATCAATTAGTCACAAAGATTTCTAGCTCCTGTAAACCACGTTAAACATTTAGCAATAGTTGATAGTAGAAGATTTTTTCTTAGTTAAAGTTAATTAAAATTGAATCCACTTTGCTCATTTTCTCCCTTATATTAACTTTAACAATCTGTATAAACACATCTTCTGTTTTTCATTGAAACGCAGCCTTTCTGTAATTTAACACTAAAAGTAAAATCAGCCCCAAAAACCTGGACTACGATCATAACGCTGCTGTATAAAGATTATGATGCTTCTGGATTGGGATTATGCTTTCCCGCTTTGCTTCTCCTCCCTCCTCCTTCACTCTGATATCACGCTACACTTTAGTAATCCTCCAAATGAAAGGATTTGGGAGGAAGAGCATCATCTTTCCACTGAAGATGGGAATGAAACGAGAAGGCAGAATCTAAGATGAGAGGAATGAGAGAAGCCTGTGACGAGACAGGGGGACTAACTGTACGCAACGAGGAGAAAGAAAACTAAAGAACGACATGTCGACTTGAATTAATAAGACGAAACAACAAGAAAAAAATTCATCAAAGATTAAAGGGACAGTGCAGAGTCAATAATTTCATATTATATGTAATGGATCAAGAACCGAGTCAAAAATTTCCTAAAAACAATAAAGATTTTGCATCACCCCTACATCAAATAAAGATAAATTTACTCAGCTTTATTAGAAAAATAACAAAATCTAATCCCTAAAATGGTTGAAGAAAATTTGCGATGCAGGTTTTTAGGAAGCATTTATTAAAGGCTTCTTCAGATTTAAAATAGTATAATAATAAAACCTCCATATTGGGTTTTTAACCTTGTATTTGGCCACATTTTGTCACATTAGAAATAAAAAATTCAATGTGTTGTATTGGGATTTCATCTGC
>JAUZNJ010068014.1:16206-26248 GCA_034780135.1 Jordanella pulchra
TTTTAACCTTGTATTTGGCCACATTTTGTCACATTAGAAATAAAAAATTCAATGTGTTGTATTGGGATTTCATCTGCAAATCCACAAAATATATCATATATCATTTTCCAAGCATTGGACATGGAAATAAACTGGGATTATTATCGGCTGTGCAGAAATGGGCCAAACCTCTGGGTTTGGAGATTTGCAAAATATCAAGATAGTGTATGATCACAAACATGATTTATTTGGGATTTTACATGACAGGCTAACATAAAGTAGTGCATTAAAGGATTCATGCTTTTGATCTTTTGTATTAATAAAATCTAAAAAAAAAGGTGTGGGAGGCTTTTCTATCAAGCCCTTTTAACTTTGACATCTCAACAAAAGAAAAACAAAAGAAAAAAATGGAAAAACACTGTTGTCCAGTTGAATAAAAGGTGTATAACAGATAAACTTTCAACAATGTGGCCGAATTACAAGCCAAGAGATAATCAGGGAAGCAGCCAAGAAGGCCGGGGTAACTGGAGGAGCTGCGGAGATGCACAGCCCAGGTGGAGAATGACATGAGGGCTAAAATCCTAACTATTTCCTATAGACATATTAACTGAATAAAAGTAGATAATCATGAAGGGAGATCTTTCTAATCTTGCTCATCTTTCAAAAAAAGAACTCAGAAAAACGACTTTCAGATTCTGTCTGCTGGAGAGAAATTATTTTAGTCCTTTAGTCTTTATTTTCTCTTGTAAAAGTTAAAAAAAATGTTTTTTTTTAATTATTAGAAAAGGTGGAAACAAACAGTGGGATTTAAAGTGGCAGATAGATCTTCATAAAGTAGAAGATTAATAAAGAGTTAACTTTTAATAATCACATCCAAAAACTCATTTAATATAGATTCTTTACACCTGTTGTTGTATTTTAGTTTTTTATTGCTATAAATTTGAATGATTGTGGCTTTAAGTTAATGAAAACTCAACAAATTCATTATTTTAAAGATTGATTTAACAAAAGACCAATACAAAGGTTTAAACACAAATAGGCTCCATTTACCACAACAAAATGGACTCTTGGTCAAGGTTACTTTTACATGCTGGCTAAGTTCACCAGGATGACTGAAGCAGCTTTTAGAAACATTGGACCTGTTAGGTGGACATCTTCATAGAACTTGGCTGAAAAAATAAGAATGAGACTCTAAAGTTTTGTAAGTGATGGCTGTAGTGGTTTCTGCGGACCTTTTCTGCCAAACTTTGTCCTTCCACTTAACTTTCCATTAGCTAAAGGACAAAATTCTCTTAATACCGCCCAGTTCCTTCAGCTAAATTGTCACTGGCCATTTGAAGGCCTAAATCTGAGTTTCTCAGGAGCTTCATTTTGAGCTTTCATTACCTGCTATAAACATCCTGATTAACAGAAAATACATACTGATAATACTTTACTGCGCTAAATAGATTCCATATCACTAACAAGTTATTCTTGAATAAGTTAATGAAATAAAATAACAATTTTACTTCCTCATAGTAAGTTTCTAAGGTGAAAAAAATATATAGCAGGGGAAAAAAATATATAGACCATCGTTTTATTGCAGTGCCGCAGGGTGACGATCTAAGCACCTCCTGATTACAAGAAAAGCCTCCTGGCCCCAGGGCAAAATGAGGCTGGACCACATGGGGCTCCTTGCTATGAGATCTAGGAGAAAGTCAACAGTTTAGTTTTCCTATCGCCATATGTCAGGACCCCGGGGTCAACGGGAACACAGGGAGTGTAAAAGATAGAACCGCAGAGACCTCATAATCTGTGTGTGTGTGGTATGTGCATGTGTATATAAGGTTTTAGGGTGTAAATCCTTCATACTAATAGCCTTTGTGTGTACAAGTGTATGTGTGGTTAGGGGCCGTAAGTCTGAGTCGTGCTGAACCAATAATCTGTGTGTCAGCAGGCAGCGAAAAGCTCTTCTTTATATATAGGGAAATCACGTACATTCCAAAAACAAGACACATGCAACTTATCTGGAACGCAAACACACATCCAATATAAACACTATTTACCTGGCTCTCCTTTATCGTAGTACTGATAGGTGCCAATATCTGTATCTGAGGAGAGAGAGGGAAAGAGAGAGATGAGCATCTCGCTGTCAGGGAAAGACGGACGACAGATCAGCAATTTCGCACCGTGGGATAAACAATCGCTATCAGCTAGTGGCCTGTCCTGTCTGGTAGCACCACGGCTCAGATAAGACCCAATATGGAAAGTGGAAAGGGAGGGGTCCGAGACAGGATGGTGGGACATGCAGAGAGGGGTAATAATAAAGATAGGGGTGGGCCTTAACCCACCTGAGGGAGAAATCTGTCATGTAGAGGTTTAGAAGTAGCTGCAGCTCCAGAGACACATGACCAACACATGCAAGGCATGCAACAAGCAAAGAAATACATATAGTAGATATGAACACGTAACGCAGACAAACTGCTGAGCTGAAGCATTTTTTCTGAGTGTTATTCCTGCAGGCCCCCAAAACCATAAGCAGACGGTCTTAGATTTGTACGACGCATCGTTTCTTTATCGCTGGTCCCGCTGCTGCTGCTGCCTCTGCTGCTCCTGAGGCAGGGTCATGCTAATACAACAGAAGAGCTGATGGGACACACACACACAGAGGCGGGAAGGCTAGGATACTGAACTGCTTCTCATACAGGTTACTTTTATGTCTTCAGAAGATTTGGGACATGAAACAACTACTGTAAATTCTGTATGCAAGTTAACTCATGGCTTATGTTCCCAACTTTTTTATTTTTTTGTAATATTCTTTTTTATTGACTTTGGTACATGTCAATCTCCAGTCCTCAATGGCCAACGTCCGTGTTATTTTGGACATTTTCCTACTTTATAACACCTCACTTTAATAATTGAGCAGGAATCTGTGGAACTAGACTGAATGCTGGGTAGACAGATCCCAGGCAGCAATCGCCCCCAGCCACTTCTAGTCATTAAAGTACCTGTAATCAATTCTCACCTGTTTTTAAATTCAACACAAATTTACAAGAAAGACATAAGTCTAGATGAAAGGCTTGTAAAAAGAAAAAAAAAACATTCTCTGCCCTCAGTAATGGCAGATGATGGTTAGAAAAAATCTACATACAGTATTCTTTCCAAACCAACAGATCTCTTTATCAGCCATTTCGTCACTCAGCACAGTTATTGCCTTATTGCCGGTATCGTAATTTAAGGTTGTTTTTTGGACATTAGTAATTTTCTTAATTTTTTGTGTATTTATTGATTGATTTAGTGAAATATCATATTTCTTTCATTTTTTTAAAATGTTGTATTTGTTATTTGAATGGGAAAAAGACACATTAGATAGTTTAAATGTTGGTGCATCGATTGGAAAGCCTTTGTATGCAACCAGAGGGAGCGACTGGGGAAAAAATTCAAAAATTCATAATACGAGGGCCCATCTTAGGGCCCCTGCTATTCAATATCTACAAGTCTCCCCCAATTCGGACCTAAAACAACATAAATATTACATTACATTACAATGTCATCAGGTGGCCATGAACCCATTTAAATGCTGTGTAATGACTAGAAGAAATCAGTGCCAAAATTTTCTTCAGCTAAATCAGAACAAAACTGAAATAGTAAGCTTCAGTTGAAACAACAGGAAACCACCAATCAGGCTCTAAATCTGGGTGTAGTGATGCACTCAGATCTGAACCTTCAGAGGCTCATTAAGACATGAACAAAGTGAACCTTCTATCACCTGAAGAACATCTCTGGGATTAAAGAACTAAGGTCTCTGCAGGACCTTGAAAAAAAACTAATCTGTGTTCATTCTCAGTTGAGTTAATCACTGTCTCTAGAGGTCAAGCTTGGAAAGTTCATTTTAGGCAACTTGACGTGTAGTTTTCTAGAAGACATCAGTTCTGGAAGTCAAAGAAGCCATTTTCTTTAACTTGGAAAAGCCATCCCTTTACAGAGGAGGTGGCCTCAGACATAATTTATCCCCCACATACAAAGCACTTTTAGGAACCTTACCCAAAAGATTCACCTCACACCTTCCTCCACCCAGAACTGATGAAGTCTCTTGGATGAGAGGAGAAACGTCTTCTAGAAAACTATACGTCCAGTTGCCTGAACTGAACTTTCCAAGCTTGACCATGACCTGGATGACTGAGAACCTTCACCGATATGTCTTTAGAGGTCTGCCTAAAGACTGGATCAGACAGCTGCGGTTGATCCAGAATGCTGCTGCCAGTGTCCTCACTAGAACTAAGAAAATTGAACACATCACCCCAGTGCTGGAGTCCTTCCACTGACTTCCAGTATCTCAGAGAATAGACTTTAAAATAAAATAAAATGGTTTAGCTCCAGAATACATCATAGAATTGATGTCAGTGGATCAACCACCCAGACCTCTCAGGTCTTTTGGCTCTAATCTACTCTGCAGAACTAGACATGCAAAACAAGCAGATTTTAGTTCTTAAGCTCCAGTAATCTGGAATAAAGTGTAATAATGACAAAGCTATCTAAACATTATTAGTTGAGCTTTCAGTTTAATTTTATTTCTTTTTATGAATCATTTTATTCTTTTATAAAATCATCTTATCTTAACCATTCACATTCATTTTTTGTCTTTAATATGCTGCCTTTTTTGCGACTGTTATGTACTTTTCTTTTTCGTCGAATGCACTTTGAATTGTTATATTACTGAAATGCACTATATAAATAAACCCTTTAAATGTCATTTTTTTACCACAGCTAAGATCTACACTTTGGTCCTCTCTCAACCACATATTGATACTTTCCTCATGGTGTAGGGGAAGCATCTAAGTAACACTTAACTAGATAAAGTTATCAAATGGTCATTGCCTTGATATCCCAGATGCTGTTGTGTTGACTCTAATTTAACAGACATGTATTGTTTGAGGGGTGGTATTCATGCACCAATAAATCTTCATTTAGACAAATAAATGTATGACAACATGGGTTAACTTTTATTTAAACCGTTTGCCTTCATTTTGGAAGGTAATCAGGAAACAGACGTTCACTTATTGTTAAGGGTGCACTGAGTTATCGGCCAGCTGATCAATCAATCGGATTAAATTTTCTTCATTTTAGAAGATCTGTGATTGGCTGATACTTAGATGTGAAACCAAGTCTTTTCACCAATCTGATCTACCTCTGTAAAGATCTGAAAACCACTCACTGTCAATGCCTTAAACTTTCATTTATATTTGAGAGCCGCTATTTCATATGTTTTTATTGTTTCAAAGGCAATGATTAATGTTTTTTTTCTCAGCAAGATAAGATTGAAATATCTTGTGATCATATAACAACTGAAAGTGTCAGTTATAAAAACAAATCTGTATCGGTCAAAATCAGAATCGATATCTCAGTGATCGGTCAGAAACTTGTAATCAGTGCACCCCTACAAATAATAAAGACCGAAATAATAAGTCTGCAAACCAGATTGTAGAATTTTAGAATAGGTAGAAAGTGATCTTTGATAGCCTGTCAGAAACTAAAACTCTGATCTCTTTGTCTTTTTCCCCCAGTTAGTGCACAGACCATCTAGAGTACGACCAGATGGGCACAGCTCGACATTTTTAGATGTACAAGAAGAGGAGAATACATTTATTTTCAGTATAAATCTGTCTAGTACATATATAAAATAGAGAATTATTGTAATTCTTGTAAACTAGATTTTATTTGTGCAGACTCTGTCCAATGACTGAGAGCTGCAAGTTTAAATCATGTGTAAATAATTTTTCTTCACAATGATAATTACTAGTTGGCAACGAAACAAACAGCCTTAAAGCATAGCAATAAAATGCTTTTTTTCAACTTGTGTTTTTGTTTTTAGACTGATGTGAGGAAAGTAAAGATAGGGAGTGTCACACTCTGCCGACCAGGTCTTCTTTCTCCATATTTTTCTAAGATAGCAGACAAAACACAGCAGGAAAACAAACAGAAAGGAATATGTCACCATCATCTAAGATATACAGCCTTTCCTAGATACAAAGGTTTTATGGGCACACACATTTCCACACAGACGGCCACTGAGAGACACTATCTTTGCCGAAAGCTCAGCAGAGTGTGAAAGACAAGACAAAATGGAGGCAAGAAATCAAGAAAATGTTAGAAAAAAGGTAAAAAAAAGAGACAGAATTTCCCATTTGACAGAAGAGATGGACCGATAGGTGGTTTGCAGAGGATCACAAAAAAACTGACAAAAAAAAAAGTCAAACTAAAACTGCCTAGAACTAAAGAAGACTGACAGTTTTCTATTGCTTTTAAATAGAAAACAAACAACAAACTTCTTTATAGATAGATGACTTACAGGGAAATTAATGCATTTCATTCTTGATAGTGTTTAACACGTAGGGTTTAGGCTGCAAAAAAAGAAATATGAGTCCATTTTTCTCTAATTAACTTTATATGTCCTTATTTAGAACAAGTTAGACAAGCTGTCAATGGAATAAGATGATTTATGTTTAATATCAGTAAAAAAACAACTCCATTATCTTATTTCCAATGCATATTATCTAACTGTCCTATTTTAGGGACAAAAATACTCTTTCCTTGGGTAGATCTGTACAGATAGACCTATTTTAAGAACTTTAAAAAATCTTTACATCAGTTTTTGTAGTGCGTTTAAAAAATAAATGTATTTAAAAAGCTAATTTATGGAAAAACCACTTAGGTTAAAGAATGTTAGGCATAATAGTGAAATCACTGATGAGGAGAAAGAATCAGTGTCAGATTGCTGAAGTAGATATAAGTGAGGACAATGTGCCAAAACAAAGTGACTGTTGACAGGAACCACCAGAACAAGTCCGAGTGGGTTGGAAAAGAAAGGAGACAACGAGAGACTCTATAAGAGGGAGAGAGATTGAACACGGTGATAAGTGGCACCTTTAACTTGGAGCGAGTTCTTCATGGACCACAAGTGCAGCTCAGCCAGGCAGAACGCCATCTGAAGGAGGAGTGTAACCCGAGTCTGCAGCGGGGGATAGGAGGCAAAGAAAAGATGGAGAATGAGTTGGGGCGGTCCGAACACAATCACTGCTGCATATCTTGATGCCTGATGCGTTTCAGTCAAAGGGCCAGGCAGGGCATGCATGAAGGCACACACGCTTAACAAGAACACTGGTCTTTGAAACACTTACCTGAAAAAGGACAGACACAACATGATGGGTTGGTAGAGTCCTAAAAATCTCCTGAAACAGCATCTCTCTTATTTTCGTGTTGTGTCACATTTAAGGTGTTTTTTTATACTTTTAAATACTGTAATGACCATCGCAAACCAGCTCTGAAACGTCATTTTCATTGCTTTCCTTATAATATAACCGTCAAAACAAAACAACAGCCAATATGATTATCATCAACAATGATACTAAACACCTGAAGACAAAAACTGGACTTTGTAAACAAATTTATGTGAAATAAAAAAGAAACAAAACTTATAAGACTGAGAATAACATTTTAGGACCTTAGTATTTTGTTTCAGCAGTTTTAATTTTGACTTCTAACAGTCTGGGTTTCTGGCATGCTGATCCAGGGGAAGTATGTGAAAGTTGGATGAGGTTGGAGGGCAGTTTTACTTTCATCTGTTCCATGATAAAGGTTTGTTCTTCATTTAGCCTCTGGGGAAGAGAATGACTGACATTCCCTGATTCTCAACACTTTTACAAATCTGAGGTGATTAATGGAGGAAGCAACTGTTTTGGGTTTTTTTTTTTGCAATGTTTGTTCCCCATAAAGGTTAAAAAGCAGGTGAATTATATAATTGTCATTAAATCCATTAATCTGAATGTTTATTACCTATCTATTCATTATTCAGGTCACTGTCAAAGTCCCAATATTACAATATTTACAATGTTTGAACAACAGCTGACTGTGATTTAACTATTGTGAGTAAAAAAAAAGACACTGATATTGACACAGTGATAATTACTTCATAATTACGAATGTGTTCATTAAACACTTCTGATCATGGAGCTATATAAACCCTGTAAACATGCTGAACTGTTGAAAGCAGAACTATCAGCTGAAGTAAAAACATTTGCAGTCACATTAGAGTACAAATTCAAGGTTAAAGTAACTCATCTAGCTGTATTTCTAGTTAAATCAGGATAAAATTATATTGGTAAGTGAAAATTGTACACAAAAATGAAAAGAGAAAAGAAAGGCAGACAGGCTCATGACCTCAGACTAACATTGAGAGAGGTCAAGGGTGAAGATGCATGCCCCGACGTTCACACAGGCGGTGACAGACACCCACTTTGGAGCTGACAGCTCAGACAGAGCAAGCTGCATTCCTTATCTCAGCTAATGAAGGCGTAGCTGGTTAGACACTGAAGCTATCTTTCCATCTATATCACAGGTCACACTGCAGGCAGTTTTACACCGAAGGCTTAAACTCCTGCTTGTTTTGTTCCTAAAGTGTTTAAAGCAGCACTAATACATCTTTTTCAAAGTCCCTTTGATGGTCATATAAGTCTTTATGAGACAATTAAGGGGTCTGTGAACACTCACAGCTCTGTTCTCGCTGCAAGCAAATAGAATACGGCAGCCCTATGTAATGCTGTGTTCACACAGAATGCAGCTGCAGAAACAGCTGGTCTAGAGGCAAAGTCTGTAGTTGAAGCACAACAAAAGGTCTCGCAGGGAATCTCAAGCAGCGGTAGTGGATCTTGAAGCATCTGAGCAGCACCTCAGGAGCATTTAAGCATCTCGCTTGATGCACTTTGGAAGCAGCTGATGCTGAAGTTGGAAAATGTGAAATTTTCCTACTCAACGTGCCACAACAACCAATCAGAGAAGCTGATGTGGAAGCTGACAGGAAACTGGACACAGCACTAAGCCGTCAGCATATAGCCAACAAAAATTATCAAGGATATGCAGACAAATAAATGGGGTAAAACTCTACTGGGTTTACATAAAATAAGTTTGATTTTATTATTCTGATGCTTTATGGCAGGCCATTTTGAAATGTATTAGTATGACTGAATACATATTTCAGATGTCTCAAATGGATTTTTTTCCTAGTGAAAATAAACATTTCAGATATCTTAATTGTAATTCTTACTAGTACAAATGACAACACGGTTCCCTGTCATGTGTAATGAGCTTTTACTTCCAGATATCTACAATAACAGTCTTCCTATCTAAAACTGAATTCTGACTATTTCAGATCTCCATAATCCAGTTACTATTAGTCATGATTTCAATTGTAGATCTAAAAAATTATTATAAAATTCTAGATGTCCAGAAATCCCATTGTGATATCAAAAATACATTTCTACTAGTAGAAATATCATTACAGATATCAACTACTTATTATATGACTAGTTAAATTAGAGTTCCACATATCTACATTGTAATAATTTCTATCCAAAATACTCTCAAAAGAATAACGGGGCTCCGTTTTAACATGAAATACCCAGGATAACTGGTCACTATTATAGATAGCACTAAAGCATTCTACCTAGTCACAATTACAGTGTTCCTTGTCAAAATTGTATTTCAAATATCACCAATTAAACCAGCAGATATGACATTTTTAAAAAATCTGAAATCAAATTTGCTCAAGTAAGAACTGAATTTAGATATCTACATTATATCTCATTTTCAGAGGCCATTTTAACGTATATTTGCTTGACTGGGTATGTATTTCTTATACAGTATCTCTAATAGTATTCTTCCTATCTAAAATGAACATTACAGACATCTGAAATTTAATTCCTACTTGTACAAATAATGTCATTGTCCCCCATTCATTGGTATTGGGCTGTCACTTTCAGATATCCTAAATGATATTACTCCCAAAGCCCAAAAATTCAATTCACTTATATAGCACCAATTCACATTCATCTCAAGGCACTTTACAGAGACAATTCAATCAAATCACACAGTCAGATAGAAGTTTTCTATCTGAGGAAAACCAGCTAATTGCATTGAATCATTGACTCGACAGCAATCCCTCACACCAAGCATGCATGCAGCGACAGTGGAGAGGAAAAACTCCCTTTTAACAGGAAGAAACCTCCAGCAGAACCAGGCTCAGTGTGAG
>JAUZNJ010068024.1:0-26243 GCA_034780135.1 Jordanella pulchra
AAAAATGCTCTGTGTTAGACTGGCGGCCTGTCCAGGGTATGCCCTGCCTTTGCCTGAAGCCAGCTGAGATTGCCTCCTGTTCAGTTTTTTGTGTTTCGTGAAAAATTGCAAAAAATGACTTAGGCAATTATTTTAAGAAGGTGACGATATTCAGTTTCAGCATACAGGCTGGAAAAGTCATTATGTAAGGTGAGCTTTGCATTTTTTATGTAATTTTCGTCAGCTAAAAATATTGTAGCAAGAATTACAGTGATTATTTATAGCAGCATAAAGTATGTATGGGATAGTAAACTTTGTTAAGTGGTGAGATTGAAAATTCCTGTTTTATTTAACAGTGAAACAGTTATTATTAATGTTAGTTGTACATTCCTAAATCCAAACTCTTTCTTAAATGTTACCTTGATTTTAAAACTGAAAAAAGTTGCTGAAGAATAATCATTGTCAACGGGTTGATGTTCATTTTAGAGACTATTTAAAACAATGATCTAATTTTTGAACATAAATCAAATATTTCCAAATTTACAAGGTTTTCTATGTATTATATTTGACTTATTTCTTCATGAGTATGTGTGTTGCAACTGCTTTAAAAATCTGAATGTCCTGACCTGGATGACTGGGAGATTTTTAAGTAATTTTAAGTCTTAATATTTTATCTGAGTTAGGTAAAGATTGACATGGGTAGGTAAATATAAGAATTCCAGCTGAAAG
This sequence comes from Jordanella pulchra, assembly GCA_034780135.1. NCBI lineage: Eukaryota > Metazoa > Chordata > Actinopteri > Cyprinodontiformes > Cyprinodontidae > Jordanella > Jordanella pulchra. The sequence continues at coordinate 709 of JAUZNJ010068024.1, forward strand.
GAAAAGCAGAGAATGTATAAAGATGTATTTACAATCATTGCAAAACAGTTTCAGATCCACACAAATCACTGCACTTCCAGAAAGACATCTTTCATTATTTATACATTAGATTTTCATTCTCAACAATAAAAAACAACAATAAAGTACCTTCTTTATATTTCATATGCTTTTCAACAACTGCGACTCATTTCAAGCAAAAATATAGCTTGTTACTTTAAGTATAATTGCTATGTTGCAGAGGTAAAATGCTCCTAAAACTCTTATATACATGTTATTATAAAAGCACCAGGAGAGCAGCTGTCCCTTCAGATCCAGTCCCCTGTTTATGCAGTCATAAACAAATGTGTTCAAGGTTAGTTTGATGTTGAAATATACGATGATTATTCCTCTTCCTACTCTTAAAACTTTTAACAAATAGTTAAAAAACCAACATCAACTGTAACCAGTTGTGCTGTTAGTTTGATTAGACATATATGTGTCTCTTTGTGTCTTTTTCTCTCTTCTTAAGCTATTCCTGGTACTGCCTCTCTGTGGCAGTGAAGAAATCTTCCAGAAGATGCTTCAGGTAGTCAAACGTGGGTCTTTCCTCTGGTCTCTCCCTCCAGCACTCCTGCATAATCTCATAAAGCTCATCGGGACAGTCTTCTGGCTTCGGCATTCTGTATCCTCGCTCCAAGTTCTGGATCACCTCTGGGTTGGACATTCCTGGACAGGAAGCAAATTATGATTCATTTGAGTCAATAAAAGGCTGTTTATTTGTTGATATCCACCTAAAGACATTTAGGGGAGTTTGCCCTCTGTAGGGGATATTTGCAAACTCAATATCCACCGAACCATCAGACCCCATAAGTTCACCTATTCTTTACTCTGTAGAGGACATTTTATTTGATACCCTGTATGTACCGGTAAGGTTCTTGGAACCTCCTGTTTCTCTTCAAGGAAAATTGTGGCGTTCATAAGCAGAAATACAGCTCTGGGTATAAGAAATCCATGCAATAAAAATGATTAATAGAATTATTTGTTCTGAAATAAATAATAGAAAAAAATCATTTTTTTTCAGCATACAACTTCAGACCTTAAGATATTAGACCTTAAATAAATTATAAAGTAACTTAAGGTTGGATTCCCGCAGTATTTTGTTGTTTATTAGTAGACAGTTCATCCATATATAGAGATTTTATTCCCTTTCAAAAAAGAAGTAACAGTTTTATCATCAGAAGAGACGAATCTTAGCTAAAGAAAAGCTCTGTGTGTGTAAAACAAAGTGAACCACAAATGTAGCTTAAATTCATTGCAGTTTTTCTACAGTAAAAATGACACCAAAATACAAATATATCCCTTGCAGTCATCAACCATTATTGGGTAGATATACCACAATACCCAATACTGGTTGATGATTCATTGTATGAAAACATATTTAAGCATCCTTAGCATCATGTTTCATCGTTTTACTGTGGCTCAATAGCTGCTTCTTTATCATGTTTGACCAGAAACCTTTACTTAAAAGACACATTAAGGTTTTTCATCTGGACAGATGCACATGTTAGATTTTTACACATTTGTTGAGTTGTTTAAACAGTCTTCAAATAGCTGGTTAAAAATAACTTGTAAGACTATCTAACTGTGCAGATCTATAATTTGTCTGTCATTTACACGTATTTCTTTGGACTTTCCGGTTGTTCTAAGTATATTTTAACCATATCAGTGCTGATAAACAAAAAAAAAAAAAATGATAAAACCAAAATAATATATACTGTAGTTACACAGTCAAAGTTACAAATGTTTTAAAACTTTCACAGTGACTCATTCTGAATCTATGTTGTCTATTCATTCATGTCTTAATACAGATTCAATCAAATTATAATCTAACTGATGGCCAGGATCGATAGACCATAATAAAAGGCAATTGTGGAGAGGTATCTACCTGGGTATGGAATACGTCCGTATGTCACTATTTCTGTGAGGAGAATCCCAAATGACCACACATCAGATTTTATAGAGAATGTCCCGTAGTTTATAGCTTCTGGTGCGGTCCATTTAATGGGGAACTTTGCACCTGTGGGTAAAATAAGAAAGAGAAAATCAAAATTTTTAGCAAAAAAGAAGAGCAAACAAATATCAAAAGATGAAAAGTTAGGTCTTGGCAGTCTTCCCACCTTCTCTAGCTGTGTATTCATTGTCCTCTATCAATCTTGCAAGGCCAAAATCTGCAATCTTACAGATGAGCTCTTGGGAAACTAGAATGTTGGCAGCCCGCAGGTCTCGATGGATATAATTCTTCCTCTCGATAAACGCCATGCCGTCAGCCACCTGTAGAGAGCAGCACATCATAACACGTGACTGAGAAGAGTCTGATTGTGTTAAAGCATGACATAAATATCTGTGGAGGACCCGTGTGTGTGTATGTTGGCACTGCCACTGGTCTCATGAACCAAAACCAGGGAGTTTACCACTTCCCCAGGTCACCTGCTTGCACCCGTTTACCTCTCTTCTGCAATATCACACTCCACCCAGGTGTGCAGCTGCACTCAAACAATCTGATAGAAAAAAAAACCTGCAGTTTTTCTTTAGGTCCATCTAGTCAGTTGCTGAGTTTCTGGTTTAGTCACAGACAACATGACTCATTAGAAATTATTGGACATCTGATTCAATCCAAAACTACGTGTGATGACAGAAGTGTCTTTTTATGAGGCCTTTGATTGAAGTTTTTTCTTTTCTTTTGATTTTCAAACAGACTTGCTGGTGGATCCGGGTTTTAGGAAAAATGTGTATATCAGAAACAGGAATGTGACACATAAGTGTCGGGGGGGGGAAGTGTTCTCCTCAGACACTTGAGATGTACGTTTTCACTTTTTTTATTTTCTTTTTTCATTTTAAAAGCTCCCATTGTAGACGTAGAAGGAAGACCCTACATGTCTTAAGAACTGTTTTTAATCTAAAAGGTGTGGTATGTTCAGCCATCTTTAGTTGACACTGCAAAAAATTGAAATCTAAGTCAGTTTTTCTTAAAATATGTGCATTTTTTATTGAGCTGGTAAGTAGGACACTTTGCTTTTACATTTGAAATAAATATCTAGTTATCTTATTTAAAGGGTAGAAATACTCACTCAATAGGGAGATCATCTTATTCGTCTACTCAAATTAAGAGTAAATACACTTATTTTAAAAAAGTTTTACTCATCTTTGTATCTTTTTTGCAGCGCACATCTAAGTAAACTATAAAAGCAACCAAAATCCTGCAGAAGTTGATTAATTTCGTACATTTACTATCTAAAACATTATAGAGTATGATGCTACTACAAACCTTCATCCACCTAAAGCGACGGCCCCGGTAAGAAGAAATATTCATCAGAGATGAAAACAAATAAAAGAGCGTGATAACTGGAGGAGCTGTGGAGATCTGCAGCTCAAGTTCTTAGTCAGGCTGGCAGACGGAGGACCCCTGAGCATTTAATTTGACTGAGCTTGTAAAGAGAAATGATCAAAATTTCAAACCACAAGAAGACGCAGTCTCCGGCATAGAGGTAAAGCAGCACGGTACGGATTCATGGTTGCTGGAAACAAATACGCATTCAATTTTTCAAATGTTAAAAAATTATCTATCCTTTAATTTGAACTCTTACAGATTAATTTAGCTAGAACTAGCTGACAAAATCGTAGTATATTGCTTTATAGTTTGTGATTGTAACTTGACAATAACTGATTTCATATTAAAAAGACACTCAGTCAGGTTTTTTAAATATTCTAGGAATATTCTTCTTTATACTCCTATAGTCTGCATATTACTAAAAAAAGAAAAAAAAAGAAAAGAAGAGGTTCAAGGTTCTCCAAGATGTTCTATATGATCCACCAGCAGATAATGCCAAGAAGCCCGGTATGATGGGCTGACATGAAAGCATTCTTCGCTGTAAAGCTTCACCACACCGCTCTGCATGAGGCGCAGATCTTTACACCGAGTTCTGACACGTCTCAGAAATGTTTCTTCATCTCATGAAGAGTTGCCCGCCTTGTAAGAGTTCGAAACTTCAGGCTGTCTTCCTGTGGTTGAGTTTGTCATTCCCACACCCACCGTACCCCATAAAGTCGAGGTTTTTCACTGACAAAAAACAGTTTAGAAAGTAGACATAAGTCTTATTTGAAATTCCTCACGATCTGTCCTGCATAAAGACAAAATTTTACTTTGAATTTCACTCATCTCTGCATTCTTTCTTAAATGAACTTAGGTCTGTATTAACTCTGGTTACTGTGGTTGAATAGCTTGCCTAAATTTGAAACTCTTCCCACACCTTGAAGCACACATCCTGTTCACAGGTTTAGAGCCTCATTATAATATTATAACTTTCCTCTTCAAACATCTAACTTACTGAAAATATCACATTAGTTTAAAACCTTTTAAAAATATCATTTTTATTCCCCAAATGATTTCCTCTCTTAGTTTCAAGTTCTATCAACATAGAACGATTTCCATATCGTTGCCACCTTTCAGAAAACATTTTAAATTCACAATTCAGACAGTTTGTCCTTTTCAAATCCTGTTAGTTGATCAGAAAACTGTTTTATTTATGCGACAGTGTCTAGACATGCAGTAACGACTACATGCATGCCTGTCTGCACACATATCCACCAAAATCTGCAGGTATTACAAGATTAGCACAGTTTAAGCCTCATTAATAGGGTAACTGATTTATTGCTCAGGGTCATGCTGAGTGTGAGGAAAGTACAAATGAGTATAAAAGTGGTAACTTAGGTGGAAGGAGCTTATTATGGAAGAACAAAAGGTTAGGATGTAGGTGTCTCACCTGTGATGACATGTCAATCAGTGTGTTAATGCTTAAATTGCTTCCCTCCTGTGTTTTCAGGTAGTCCACCAGGCTTCCTACAAACAAATAAATCTGCATGAACATAATATCTATCAACAGTGACACAAACACATTGTATTTATTACACAATATATTTATAAATAAATGAAACATACATTCAAAAAAACATTTAAATGTACGTCAAAGTGTTGTTATAGAGGCATATTGTTTTTCTATTTCACCCTAAACCACCTGTTTAAACTTCTGAGTAATTCCTGCCTTTCATATGATAAATCTAACGAGTATGGGTATGATCACATCCCATGCTTTATTGAGACACAAGCAACTCTATGTTTTTCTTTTAAAAGGTGTAGCTAACACCTTTTTCTTAATTCATGATATCTTAAGCCCTGCAGTATCTTAAGAAGATCTTAAGAAGTCCTGCACTCAGTTTAGACATTTCAGTTTAGGCAAAATCCTTTTTTCATGAAAGTTTCCAACAACACAACTGCCCCGATTGTCTTCTATAATGTGTTGTTTAAGCATTTATTTAAAATACTGGATTGTAAAATATTTGGGGTCTCGTCCAGGATTATAACCTGAAGCCAGGTCATTGGGATGTGGTGCCTGAGATATATCGAGGGCCAAAAAATATAGAATCAAAGACATAAATGTGACTGAATTAAATAAAATTACAATGAAATAAGTCAATTTAACATTTATTTTTTTTATCTATAACATATAAAATATGCCTTTAATTTTGAATTATATTTACCAAATATTAAATATACCATTCAATTCTTAAATAATTGAAAATACATTTAAAATCATTCAATAAAATAATTCAATACATTTAAATACAGTTAAAATGATTACATATTATTTTGAAACAATAAAGCTATTCCGAAGCTGCACAATGGCGCAGTGGGTTGCACTGTTGCCTTGTAGCAAGAACTTTCTGGGTTTGATTCGACGTGGTGGGCAGAGGATTGTCAATTGTCCGTCCCATAAAAAAAAAAACAACTCTGTTTCCTTTAGTTCCCAAAAAAAATAAAACTAACTGATGAGGCATGTGATTTATTTCACGGGGTTTCCACGTGTCATTAACTCTTTATAGCAGTTCAGCCTTAAACGAAAATATAATGAATTAAGACCCTGCACTAAAACCTTAGATATAATTTAACACAACATTTGATCATAATCCTTCCTTTAATGAATGTTTAAGTGCCACTAGAACACGGCTGGAAATATTTTGTTTTAACATTAATAATCTCTTTCAGTTTTGTGTAGTTAAGAGATCAGAATCATTAATAAACACTTTAAATTTCCAACTTATCAAAAGCAGCAAAAAAAAACCATACAAATCAAAAGGAAAAGCTTATAGTAAATGGAAAGTAGTAAAAATAGACACTGCATTTGAAAGACAAATTACACTTTGGACGTCATAATTCCTCAGTGACATAAATAAACTGAGCAGGATCAAAATAGCAGCTAAATTCAACAAACAAAACATTTTGAGGAAGTAGACTATAATCTGTCAAGTTGATATGAACAATATCACTATATGGACGACGACTAATTCAGACCAAAGGAAGTCCTTTGAGAAAAGTGACTTCACCAGGAAAGAAGAGTTATTCACTCCTCTTTTGGTTGCTTTTGAAGTTTTAGAGCCAGAGCTGCTCTCTTTGTTGAGGTCACAAAGAAAATCCTGGGTGACCTGCCTGCTATGTTCACTCTTTGTATTCCTCAATAATGCAAAAAAAAAAAGAAAAATTTAGGACAAACATGTAAAAAGATGAATACCTAGTGGGCAGAAGAGACAATTGTCCATACATGAATCCTAAACAAAGAGCTTGACTGATGTGGACACTGCTGGTTTACAAATGATAACACAAAGGCACTCCTTTCACTTCAGCTCTAAGGCTGGTGTTGTGTTTGAGCAAGCATCTCGTAGTGCATGTTGGTGCTGTCCCTCACAATAAAAAAGAATCACAAAGAGTTTTCAGGTTTTGTTGGAAAACGATCTGGGATTGCTCTCATCTAAATTCAGATTCATATGAAAGTCTCACCCCTTTGCCGACTGCTTTCATTCCTATTCTATCCGTTTTTATAATTCACAGTTGGTTTATATTATCTATGTTTGACCAGAAGGGAATGAAGTAAGATCAATGCTGACCATACGGCTGTTGTAAGATCTAGAGCAGGTTTGTTTATGATACCAGAGCATGATGAGGACCTTTCATCTTAGAAACATCCCTTCAGCATATAAACACAATGGACTTTCCAGAACAGGTCCGGAAAAGAAGAAGGGAAAGTTGATGTTTGCTTTGAAGCATTTTAACACCTCGGCAGCGAATACAAGAGAGCCTAATGAGGAGAGGCTAAAAAAAGGCAGCATAAACAAGCTGAGTTTCCCTCACTGAGGCCTGCTCGGGTCACAGCTCTCACATCGTTATACTTATATATTTACACTATATATTATTCCATACACAAACAATTCGAAAAAAAAACCAGCTCAAAAGACATTAAGTGGATTAAACAGAAAAGTGGAGGGTTGATTTGAACACATTGTGACTCATTAAAGGGCTGAAACCCAAAGAGCAACTTGGTCTTTTGTTCAAACATGTGTTCCCACCCAGAGTCTGATAACAGATCAACATGTTTAATCCTGAACATCTATGACACTGTCTCCGCTTTAAGCTCATTCATCCAAACGCTTTCTTTAAAGTAACAAAGGAGATGATTAATCCAGACAGGCTGAAACACATGTCAGTTGCTTTCTCTTATAATGGTAACTGTGAGGACCTACCATTTTCCATGTACTCTGTGACAATGTATATAGGTTCCTGGGTAACGACAGCGAAGAGACGGACGAGACGAGGATGCTGCAGGTTCTTCATCATATTGGCCTCAGCCATGAAAGCTTCCACTGACATGGTTCCCATCTTCAGATTCTTTATGGCCACTTTCCTGTCGTTGTTGTAGATGCCTAAAAAAAGGACATTTGGATCTTAATGAGTTGTTTAAAACCGAAAACCCAAAGCTGTTGGAAGAAAGTTACAGCTTTAATATAGAGTCGTTGCTTTAATCCTATCATTGAAAAAAAAACACAGGTTCAGGATCTAACACCTCGGCAGCGAAGGTTACCTAACAGACATGTTGTACTCTGTGGGCAACATGTCTGTTAGCTAACTGCAGCCCAGCTACAACAGCAGAGAGTCCTACTAAGTAATCAATAAATATCAGTAAGTCATCATTTTTTATTCTACAGAGAAAAAAAAAACTGTAAAAAGAAACTTTAAATCTATCACTACATTTAAACTAAAACTGTTATCTTACATACATTTTTAAGAAAAAAAAAAAAACAGTGAAGTATGGTATTTATAAAGTTTAAAAATCATATAAAGACATTCACAAATCTATCCAGTGCAATAACTCCAGCTGTAATATAGCTCACATTTAGAACATTTTAGACCTGTTTCATAACCTTCACTGCTCGCCACCTCATGCTAAAATACACATTTATATATTTTATAACTGGAGCTATCAACGTACTGATATTACATCCTGATTAATGTGACCTATGCTGATTTTAAATTGACAAAAAAAAAAAAAAGTACAACACATACAGCCTGAACCTTGTAGGAAGTAAATCCTACATAAATAATTTATACAATTGTTTGCATAAAGAACTCTAGTCTTTATAATGTGAAAAGATATGTTGTTTGACACCTTTTTAGGTCCAGTTTATCCTTTATTCAAGTGTGCACCCATCAAGAGGAAGAGCAATAATTCTTTGCAGTGTATTGATTTAATTTCGAATTATATTTTTCTATTATAATTTTATGTGTCTAATGCATGTCTCCTGTAAAACAGTTTACAAAAGAAAGGAAGAAATGTTAGTATTCAGCCATAAGTGCTGAAGAGGTCATGAACTTCAGATTAAAACAAAGAAACGTTGTTTATTTAATTATCCTTTTTAAAGGAAAATTCATATTCTTTTGAGAATGTATTAAATTTGACGAATCCTTTAGTTTTCACATTTTCTGTGTCGACATCTGGTGAATAGCATCCTATCGTCTTCACTAAAACTAATTTAAAGCTCTCTGCCTAGTTAAAGGAAAGTGATGAGCAAACTGGAAGAGTTTTACACAACAGATTATTCCAGTCATTTGCTGCAGTGAACTATGTCGGTAAAGATAAACGTCAGAGCGAATATTATCTCTGAAGGTGTTCAGTCTGATAAAATAACGTTTTTTTTAATCGCCTCTCCTTTTTTTTCAGAGATTTTTGATGCAAATCTCAACAAATGATGACATGGCAGATGATGCTGATAACACACATGCATAAAATGGATATAATAAGACACATATATATGTACTGTCCAGCTATGCTATGGCTTCACCCAGACGCTCACCCTTATCCTAACCATTACCGACATAAACCTAACCCAAACTCAATTCATAACTTAGTCCTAAACCTGTTGCCTATTGTTCTGACAACAATAGGCAACATTTTAGAGTGATTTACATGAAACAAACATTTAGAGAAAAAAAAAAATCTGTAAAAAAACAGATAAGGTTGTTTTATTTTTTATTGTTTATTTATATCCATGAACTCTGGTTTTCTCATAGAGCATTTCTGGCACCACTGTGCAGACTTTATATATATGAATTTTATTGTCCAAGCTCTGTACCTGCCAGTCGATTTATTAAAAAACCTTTAAATGACGAGTCTTTCCAGCTGCTCTCTTATTCAGGGGTTGCCACAGGTCATTGCCACTTGCTCGTAGACTTGGAGAGGTTTTTACGTTGAAAGCTCTTCCTGACGGAAGCTCAGCACAGTAAAAATTAAAACACTTCGTCATTGGAGATTTTTCTATTTTTTTCCTTAAATTAACCAATATTTACCTCATCTATTGTAGTTCAGGAGATCTGAAGTAATTTTATGAATTCTTAAAAAAAAAATTGAGTTATTAATATTTTTTGTAATTTAGATATAAAGCGGCCCTTTAAAATACATACATGTAACATATGAAACAGAATAAAGTTATTTTTACGTTATTCATATTTCCTTTGCTTTTCCCTAAATTATTATTCACTGTGTGAAACCAAAAGCATTGACTAATCACATAAGGACTGTGAACCATTGCAACTGTTCTAATAACAACTCCACATGACGCTCATGGAGAAAGTCTCTCTGGAAGATAACACTCACTAATCGGAGCCCAACCAGTTTGTTCTTTCTTTGACATGAAACACTTTGCAGTACGTGGAGCATGAAGCGTATAGCGATGAGGAAACCAATCTTATCTCCTAATGAAAACATTCCTTTGTCTCTTTTCATGATGCTGATGGTTATCATATCCAGTGCTTTGTAAAAGTATTCATACTCCTTTTTTATTTATTTCACATTTGTTAATGTTTAAACCTTAAGTTGCATTGATTTTTTTTGGATATAGTCTACTAATGTTTAATTGCAAAGTGGATTGAAAATGCTTCACAAATCCAATTTTTTTTTTTTTACAAATAAAATCTTAAATTTGTCAAGGATTTTTCATGGAACTGGAATCTCACTGGTTTATCCATTATTAGACTCCCCTTTCATTGCAAACATAGGTGTAAATATTAGCTTTCTTCAAGTTTGGTGCATTTAGAGAAATTTCTATCATTTTTCATATTCAGAGTATATCAAGCTCAGTCTGACTGGATAAAGAAACTTCATGTAACTCAATTTTTAAGTGCTGCCAAAAAACATTTAATTAGATATTGAGGTTAAGGTTATCTTAAGCAATGATTATCATCTGATTTAACCAGTTAGAAAGTATCTCTGACTGACCGGTTAACCTCTTCTGTTCAGGATTGACTGGTAATGATCTCCATCCATTTACTCATGAACTCTGACCAACCTCTATCTCCCATTCTGAAGAAAACGTTGCCCCACAGCATGACTCTGCCGACACCGTGTTCGATGTACAAGTGACTTTTGAAGGCAACTGGCTGCACTTGATATTTGTTCAGAGGCAAACGGCTTAAAAGGTGCTATATAAATAATATGTTTACACTTTCCTTGTTCCTTATAAGAGGTTAATGAAAACCAAATTGTATCATTCTTCAAGTGTCACAATTATGCATTGAATTGTGTAGGTCTGCAAAACTAGTGAACATTTTAGTTGTAACTCTTCAAAGTGTGAAAAACCTGATCAAGTTGAAAAAGAACAAAATAGAAGGCACTTTTTTCTTTATAAATTGAGATATGTAAACCTTTGAAGTAACTTTTTAATAAGAAAAATTCATCTAAATGATTAAATGTGAAAAGGCTCTTGTGTTCACTGGCTGCAGGAAACATTTCTTTTGGATCAGTGTGGACAAACAAACAGAGAGGCCATCAGGACAGTGTTACGAACAGAGAAATGAGGGCAAGTCCTATTGGTTAGTAATGTTTAGCTTTTGTTCAGTGGTGTTTTGGGGAGGTTAAATGGTGCTGGCAAGTGAGGATGGAAAATGGAGAGGAAATTACCCCTTCAGTTGAATGATAATGAGGTTGTGGCCTAACCGATGTGCTTGTAATCATAACGTTTAGCCGCTCTTGTGAAATTTAATGCTGAAGCATTTGATTTAAAGTGTTGTTAGGAGACAAATCTTAAAGATCTATTAGCTCATCAAAAAGCTAGGTATGAGTTTTTGGAGCAGTGATGCATGTCGGGGTTAATACCACACATCACTCTTTCGTTAAGCAGCCCAAACAAGCCTACAATTAGGACCAAGCCTGAGGAAACTCTTCTGCACACACTGCAGAAAATGGGACTCCTGGCAGGCTCACAGTCTAGCTCCAGACCAGACATGTGATGTATCTGCCTACATTTTCCTGAGTGCACATGTTAAATCTCAATGGAAAAATGGAAAGAAAAAAGAAAAGCTCACCCATCCAGACTTCTCCAAACTGTCCGGCTCCCAGCCTGCGCTCCAGCTTCAGGGACTCCCGTGGAATCTCCCACTCGTCCTGCCACCAGGGTTTCTGTGGTGCCCTGGACTGACAGGGCTTCACAAGGACGGTGCACAATCCATCAGCTTCACCTGAAAAAAACAGAGCATGCAGACAAATAATCAACATGCTGAACTCCACAGTGATTTGAAATGTAAACTGATCCCTGAGGTTGGCATACGTACGGGAGTAATGCTGGACGAGCTCCCTCAGAGAGTTAAAGGAGATCTTGGCTGTGATGTAGAAGCCTCCATTGTCCATGTTACGAATCCTGTAGTGCTTCACGCCTTCCCCTGTGTTGTGGTCCAGATCTCGGATTGATAATGAGTAAGATCCTGGAGCAGCATAAAAAGATATTTAGATAGAAAGTTAACAAAACAAGTTTTGACCAGAACAGAATGATTTATTGCTTTACTATCTTGGTTTAGACTTCCTATATGACAACTTATCAGAATGAGTCTTTTCTTCAATCTATTTGATTGTTTTAATGCTGCAAAATGTCCGAGCTTCACGTGAAAGCACTGCAGACATTTGGAAAAAAATTACATGAATAATGTGCATGTGACCAACACATAGTCCAATTTTATTGTTCTTTTTTATTTATTTTATTTTCCCTCGAGAAAAGTATCAACCCAAACAATGTTTCCCTTAGAAACGATTCATCATGAGGACAGAATCTTGATGAGGCTCATTTGAGTCATACTATAAAAAAACAAAACAAGTTAAACCACTATTTCTAAGTGTATGCTAGTGCAAGCTGATCCACTTGTGCATATTGTGATATCATCAACCTAAATAGACATAAAGCAGAATGAAAAGATTTCTTCTTTATGATAAAAAATAAATAAAATGAGGTGAAATCCTGTGGCAGAAGTCCCACAGTTCATTATTCTGGTATGTTTTTTTGTTTGGACTGTTTTCACATCTAGATGGTGTCTGTAAATGATAAATTTCAAAGTGTTAGTTGGTTTGCTTGTGGGAAGCCCTGCTAAACTGTGGCCATATGTCGAGTTACACAACAGTTTGTAAGCTGCCCATCAAAGTCATTTATCTACAGCTTGCATTGATGCAGTTCATTATAAGTTAGGTTTAAATCAACTCTATTTATCTTATTGTAATTTTGTGCAAGAAGACAAATTTTTAAGTTGATTTGTAATATTTTGGTTTGACAGATTTTTTTGTACTTTGGCTGATTCATGCAATGGACTCTGTGAGGGTATTAAACGGCATTTACTGAGAAAACTGGGGCAATAAAAGACAAAGAGGATGTGTTAAAAAACAACAACCCGAGAGATGCGTTTCTCTCAAGTTTTTTGCCATTTTATCTGTTTGGAGATCATCTTCTTTCTGTTACAATGTAGTTTTCTCTCAGTCAAACTGCGGCATCTTTCTTTATAGAGGCATTGAAGCCAACTTTGTAATTAGGACTGTTTTTAACAAAGCATCCAGCCATCGTAGTTAAGATGTGATTTTTGAGAAAACATCTGATAAATCAGCTCAGGTCCTCCAAAAAAACATTAAAAAAATATTGTTCTAGACCAGAAAATATGAAATTCTGACTACTTTGAAACAAGTTTGAACCTATAAGAATAAAGCTCAGTTTAAAGAATGTTATTTGGGTCTATAATAGAAGAACAAAAGTAAAAGAAAATGAAAAATTAAATAAGCAAACAGGAAGTGGCGTATGGAGAATTTGAGGCCAAGGGTGTGGTGGATTTATATCATGTAATATATTTCATTATATGTTCTGTTTATAAGAGCTCTGTGTATTCATGTAACAGAAGATTACAACAAGCGCATATCACCTTTGGCAGTCTCGCTTTCTCGAATTAGGAAAGAGCCTTGAGTGTTCCCTGGAGCTAGTAGGAGCCTCATGGCATCGTTTCTAGAGATGTTCTTGAAGAACCACCTGCAACAAAAAGACACTTTGAGCTAAAAGCCACTTCCTTTCCCTCATAAACTCAGCATGCATTATGTGAGCCGAGAGAAAGCCAGATGAGATGGCGCTGAGAGCCGTGACATTATGCTTCCTCTGTGACGTACGGTTCGGTCTCCACTGTGGTCATAGCAATGAAGTTGTATGGGATGTAGCCTCGCTGGCCTGTGGTGAGAGACTCAGCCAGGTACCATTCTGCATCATCCCTGGAAGACAGAAGAGATGTTAACTGACAGGAGCTTTGGCTGTTTCACATTGAGCAGGTTCATAAACTAGCATTTTAAATTAGTTGTTATAGATATGTGGATCCATTGAGGCATAAATGATCAAAGTATGAAATAAACCACATCATGCTTGGCTAGTAAAAAGATCTTAGAGCACAGAAAAAAAGGCCTATCTTACAACATTTTCCCTTTTATCTTCCCAACAGAAAGCGCATCTTGTTTAAACCTTGCATCAAAACAACAAAAAAAATGTTCTTCCTAAAATCTAATGTTATTAAAACCAATTTTTTCTATAACATGGAAGACTTTCATTTTAAGACGGGATTCCTGTCTCTTTATTTAGTTATGAACCATGCAATTAGATAGCATTCAAATTTAAATGTTTGCTATATTTGAACACAGTTAATTCAAATTGACTGTCAAATATATTTTTCCAAATAGGAAAAATATTATGCTTTTCACTAAATTTAATTTCACGTGTTGTGTTCATACCACTGGCTAAATAGGATTTTTAATATAAGAAACTTATTGCGGTTTATTAACATTAAACCATCTTTAAATTTAAACCAGCATAAACATTAGGAAGGATTTTCATTTGTTGCCTTACTGTAAACATCTGGTATTCAGATTAAATAGCTTCTCTAATTCTAACTTTTTACCACAAAAGTCAACGGAGCGTTAGCAGGTGGCGAGAGCCAATACACGATGCTGTTAGAATAAGCAACAGATTTGGTTTGAGCCCCGGGATCTTCCAATAAACTAAATGTTTAAGCTGTTTTTGTTTAAACATATTAAATACCAAGAGTTCAAGATAATTCTCTCTGTTAATTTAACTTTGATATCAACCAAAAACCAAAAAAGAAAGTTTAAGTGACAAATGAACTTTGGTCATTTTGTTTTTCTGTTTTTTTGCTGTTTATACTGTGGATTCTTTAGATTCGGGTTTGAATGCCGGAGCGCATACATGTTTGTGCATCCGTCGTATATGTGGTGTATATGTCGCCAAGAGTTTGGGTTACTTCTTTGAGCTTTATTTTCCAAACGCTTTTTTTTTTTTTCTACATTTTTTGGCCTTTCTTTAGCAGCTATTTAATCTTCTACATTTGAGGCTGACAGGAAATTTTAGCTGATGTTTTTACTGCATCCTTGCTAGAGAAATGCACCGGAAACTTTTTGAGTTCATTGCAGGTATCCAGAACCACAATGACTCTAGAACCACTAACAAGAGACTCTTGTTTTTTGTGTCAAGCATTTGTTAAAGCTTCAAGTTAGACTTTAGAGCTTCAACATGAATTGTAATGTAGAGTATTTTTCTTTATTCTGTGTGGGTTTAAAGCAGCTCACTTGTTGATGATCTTGAGTTTGTCTCCCTTTTCAAAGCCCAGGTCTTCTTCGTGTTTGGGTTCATAGCTGTAAATGGCCACCCCAATGTTATCTGCAAGAAGAAACACTCTCGGCTTTAGTTAGCTCAGATAAATTGACACCAGTAACAATGGTTAGTGTACAGAAAACTGTTCTCTTGATATCATTTTGACAAACTAAGATGATCGTGCAGTTCCTTGATCAATGGTGCATTAAATAAAACCTTTTTGAAATGACAGTTTTGTTACTGAGAGGAAGAACTTTAGTTAAAATGATGAAAGATGCCTTTTTTAACTGAAATAAAAGGATTTAAACACTCCAAAACTGATCTAAAAATAAGTTTAAAATATCTTAAAATAGGTTTTGAGATAACTTGCAAATGGAAATAGTATTTTTGTAGTTACAATAAAAGTATGTACCGTACTTTAAATAAGATAACGGTGTTGTTCTTTTTTCTTATTTCAAAGTTAAATCCATTTGCACATCGTCTTACATTTCTCCTCAAAACAAGAGGAAATACATCTATTTCAGAAAAAAATGGTCTTTCCAGATAATATTGTTCCCAGAATTGAGACATAATTCTGCAAATACAGGAAGCTGGCTTTGGATGTGTCAAAAGTAATGAGGATGTATAACGTAAAATCTGTTTTATTTATATATTTCTGTTATTAAAATGTGCGCACATTTGTTTGCAGATACTTGGATTGATTCAGATAAAGAACGTTTTAGTTTAGTTAGACCTTCCAAATGTAAAACCTCTGGTGGTTGGACATTTCCAGGCATCAAAATGGGAACCGAGCAGCCGGATAGATCTGTAACTTTCATTTTAAAGAAAACAACAAAGGAAACTTGCATTGACAAAAACAACGTTGTTCTTAAATGGAAAATACAATCGCCCTTTTTGGAAGAAACATAATATTGTTGACAATCTGACCGAACTTTATTTCTAGTTACATTTGCAGTGTTTACCCCTCAGGGGAATTCTTTTAAGCATCGTCGTCCTAAATCCGATAATAGATATTGAGTTTTACATTTTCAAGCAGACATACTGTAAAGGACAAGAGGCAGCAAAAAAGCAGGAGATATACCTGGTAGAGGTGACATTGGGGGTGTATACTGTGACGGGTATGGGATCACCTGATCTGTGTACTGGATGAAAAAAGAAAGGATGTGATTAAACACAGGAAAACATTGAAGCAGGTATCGGTTCGGTTAGCCAGTTCCTGACGCTAAATTGTCATCTGTTGTTTTTTTTCTCTGAAAACCAACCGCCTACATGTTGTATCACACGCAGGCGGTTTTCTCCTTAATTCCTAATCTAATGGGGCATCTGAGTCGCAGCGAGGAAACAACAAAACAGAGGGAATAGTTCTACTCCGATGTGATCACACAAAGGACAGCTTCCCTTAACGTTATGTAAGTTGTTCAGTTGTGTTCAGGCCTGATTGTACTTTATCGTGTTTACTCAATCAGAATGAACAGTGGAAGCTTCACACCTTCTGGCTTCAGGTCATTTGTGGTCCTTCACATTCCACCGTTTGTGCATTTAAGTGAAATCATGAGGTCCTTCACTTACTGGATTGCTGGTATGGGGAGGAATGGGGCAGTTGCAGTGTTCACAAATTTCATCCAGGTTCTCGATCCATTCGCTGTCTGAATCCGAGCTGCAGGCGCATCCCATCTTTCCTGCAATTCCAAACTGCAAGTTATTTTTTTTCAGACATGAAAAAACTCAAAACAGTTAAACCTTAAACTTTTGCCTTTTTAATAAAAGACTTTTTTGAAAAATAAAAAGGTTCCTAAACCCTCGATCTTTAGTTTTGATGACCAACTTAGTTGTGTTTTGAAATGTTTTGGACAGGTGGGACTAACAAACCTTAAATCAAAGCACAGAATGACAAAGTGAACTTTTACGCTTCTGACACATTTTACACCTTTGAGTTCATGGCCCCCAATTCTGCTTCAGGCCTGGAATCTTCACAGCAATGTTAATCTCGTATAATCTGCCGTCTGCATGTGCTGTGTTTCGTATTTTCACACTAATGCGCTGTAAGGACCGGCGTTCTCAAGCTCACTCGATTCCCTTGTTTGGCCGCTCATGGAAAAAGGGTCAGCAGGCTAATCTCGGGCGACGTTTGTCCCAAAGGCTTAAAGCCGTGAGAAATCTGCAGAGTTCTAAATAACCACCCACCACTTGCTGCTAAAGGGTCATAATGATGAATCACAAGGGGTTCACCAAAGTAAGAAGTCCTTTTATTATCGGGTCTCCTTGCTTTTTTAGCTTTCACTTGGTGAGTCACACAAGTCAGCATTTTCCACTAAGGGGCTACCATCTGCCTTTTTTTTACTTTATTACTCACAGCTGAAGGCCTTTTCCAAACAAACAGTTAAATGCTGACAGGATATAGCAGATATGAACACAACACGTTGAGGGGAAAGTTTAAGGAAAATTAAAGCATGTTTAAGACTTGACATTTATGTTTATACTACCATGGTTTAAATAACCTGCAAAAATACACTGAGTTTAATCATAATGTATTTTTCATTTTGACAGAAAATACACATTTAAAGGTTTACTAATAGGTAGCACATGGTAGAAATGTTGCATATTAATTATTTAAAACATTCTTACTAATCTTTGTTGAACTTATGCTTTGATTTTACGATAGATTCAACAGAAATACAAGAAACAAGTCAAGTCAACGGATAAAATCTTTCATAAATCATTTTCTGTTAGCAAAGTTTAAATAATTACAGACGCATATATTAAGAAGTGGAAGAAGCTGCCTTTAAGGATTTGAATAATAACTACATGATGAACCTTTGAAACATCACAGGTTTTCCACTCACCAGTTAATGAAATCTTTCCTCAAGTGTCCAAACAATGTCAGTTTTCAGATGCCGCCATCTAGATGCTCTTTTTTCAGTCTTTATTCTGAGGAGCTGTTTGCTGAAAGAAGAGCTTTTTTGACACGAGCACAGCTTGGGTGTGAAGATGTCATCATCCGCCTCTCTTATAACTAAGGCTGAAAACAGAACTGATGCGGTGTCCCATACACACATACACACACCAACACACACAAGTATAGAAGAGCGACCCAGAGTTTCCTGTCGTTGAAACTTTGAGGGTTGTTCTGCAGTCTTTTCTAACAGGTGCTGAATGTGCAGCTGTGTGCGAGCAAAGAGGAACGTAAAAAAAGGGGGTCAGGAGAGCGCCCTTCCCAAAAGATGAGAATGTTCCAACACAGTTAGAGAAGGACGCCCCGCTGGGATGATGGTGACGCCTCACTTGTGTATTTTTGTCATTGTTTTTTTTTTTACTGTAAGATGTGGGAGTCACTGACCTTTTTAAGGTGTTTGCAGCTGATGTGGTCAAAACACACAGCATTAAAAAAAAAAAAAAATCACATAAAATAGCTCCCATTTTTACCCCTAAAGCACATTAGAAAATCTGTAGCTGCAGTGCTTTCTGTGTTGTGGGATAAGAATTTCTTAGGTTAAATTTTATTAAAAATGGCTTTTTTAAACTCAGTTAGAATATAGTTGTGCTCTAATTTCTTTATTTTGAAATCTTCAGTGGAATGTAATCCCGTAAAGTCACATTACAAAAAAAAAAAAAAAGTCAAGGGATCATCTTCCTGTCAAGATGTTCATAAATACATTTTTCGGGCTGTATATTGCTAAACGTGGATTTGTCAGGTCTCTCTCTCTCTCTCTCTCTCTTTCTCTGAGGCCATGCATCTATATTTCAGACACCTCAGGCTGCAGGCCGTATTTCTTCTCTTGTGGTGAACGGATGCTGCTGTAGAGCTTGCACCGGCAGGAAGTCAGTCCAAGCATCACAGACAGTGCAGAGAAATATGTGCTCTGAAGGCTGCCACAGCTTAGATGGTGTCTCGCTAACGATAAAAACCACCTGAATTTTCTCCCTTTTTTTTTCCGTTAGAGTGAAATTCTGCAAAGATCTGCTGAGGCTGTTTTTACATGTTCACGTTACACCCGACCAAGACTTTCAGTTTTGAGTAAAACTACAAATATAGTGTCAGAGATTCTCAAGTAGGAGGATCTCAGGGTATTCCTGCTCCACATTTGTCACTGCTTCCAAACGTGGTCGGAAATCTCTTTCTGTTACGCAATCGAACTTTGATGCTATCGACTCGCAGAAAGTTTTCCAGTGCTCGTACAGCTAACTTTGCAGGTGCAGGCCTCTTTCATTACTCGCAAACGTCATGCCAGCTTCGGCTTGTCGCCGTGACTGCTTTATTTACACCATAATATGAGCTTTACAGGATATGTTAACATTAGGTAAAAAAAGTACATTTGAGAAAGGCCCTCAAGGTGCTTTTCTCGAGCTTTTGTGCATTTTTCTTCCTCTCCATGTTTTGCTGTTCTGATCTCAAGTCACACATGAGGTCATGTGTCCTGCAGCCCTCTTATTTACAACCATTCACCAACAATATATTCTTGTTCTAATTGTCTCTAACAATATGTCTGGTGCGGCTGAGCCCTGCAGGAAACACGCTTTATGCTGAGATGGAGCGTCGCGTCATCAAAGAAAGAAACAGGACACTCATGTGCAGGAGGTGGTTTTAGAATAGGGGACAACAACTGGTTAGAACCTGTGGTGATACTTACCACAGACAGTACAAACGCATCCACAAAAATAGCCTTCAGTTTATATACAGCATGTGCAAAAATCTTGAGTCATCTCTGATTTGTTTTACAACAAAATAACATGAAATAGAAGATAACTCCATTCAGTTTTATTTTCCTCAAGTAGAACATAGAAAATCAGGGGGTAGTTTAAACTGTGCTGTAAATTGAATGTTAATAGCCCTTACAAAATTTCCCTTGCAATCTGAAATTGCATCCAGCTATAATCTATATTTATACTTAAATTTGGGTTAAAAAAAATAATAAAAAATAAAAAACTTCATAATTTTATAGTTCTCTTATTCTTAAAACTTAATGTATGATGGTGTTTTTGAAGAAAAAGACAGACGTTCAGCCTTTATACTCATATGTATATAGATACATTTATATCAGTGTTTAACAACAAATAAATGTGATTAAGACTAAGTTACCATACTACAAACTTATTCAGTCATGCACTTGTTACATATTTATAAAACAAACCAGTTTATTGTGGGTGTGAATGACTTTTTAAAATAAAAAAGAAAACAACACTTGGTCAGCTTTATAAAATCAATGCTCTGCAGCATCTCAACATGCCACAGGGAAACAAAACAGCCTCCTGGTTCTTGTCACAGCCGTGCTGAGGCTCAGGAGATATTTTTGGTCCATGAGAGGAGGTGAAAAGAACTCATGAGTGTGAGCTCCTGCTTCCTGTTGGGGTCTGATGAAGGCTTTAAGAGTGCTTCTGCGTGAGGACGACTTGTTTAGTAAAGAAACCCGCTAAGCATTTCCTTTATCTGATTCCACCAGGCTCAACAAACACACACAGCTTCTGAGCTCTCTTCTGATTTCATTAAAACATGTGACAGCCTGAAAGGATCCAACTTGTTGGCGCCTCATCCATCAACCCAGACAAAGTTTGACCTTTAATCTTTTATTTCATTTTTATCGCTTTGATAGAAAAAAAAGTTATATTTTACCTTTACTTTTGAAGTTTCATTCAGCACTAATAGCTACTCAAACCTAAACATCACCACTTAATCAGTCACTTGAGATTCATTTAAATAACACCATACATTGTTTTGTCAAAAGTATTCCAATAATTCCCTTCACACTCACATAAACCTAGCCTTACATAGCCTTTGATGAAGTCCTTCCCCCACAGATTTAAAGTACAATTGCATTAAATAATCTAAAAACACGTCCCAAAAGTTAAACATTTTAACGTTTTTCCAGGAAAACATTTCTCAGGTCAGTCCCAACAGTCCGGTTCTCAATCTAACTCTAATTCAACCCAAAAGCATTTTGGTGGGTTTAGTTCAAGGCTTTTCTGCAGGTCAGTCAGGTTCCCATAAACTGAATTCATTAACGTACTGCACACACTGGTGCACTTTGATGTTGGAACAGGAAAATACATAAATGTATGTATAAATCCTCCCACTGGTGCCAAGCTCCACTCCTGAAGAACAACCTCACAACATAATACCCCCACCACCAATATGTATACAAGGCACTGTGCAGTCAGGCGAGTTTTCTCCAAGCAGCTGGCAAATCCAGACTCATCTACTGGCAAAGAAAAACAAACCGTCTAGATCTCGCTTACATCTCCCCAAATATGGATCCATTCCAGATCTAACAGATGCTACGTTCACCTCGGTTATTTAAAATAAAGATTCTCACATACGGTATCTATTCTATCTGTTCTGTAGGGAGCTGCAAGGTTTAAGGCATCAACTCTTCATGCACAGTTTTCCATTTACGTAGCAGGGGGGACTAAGATTTGATTTGCTTTGATTTTTAAGTTGTTCTTTCATATACATCCACTTTGTTCTAATAGACCTAATAATGGGCTGGGGCATGTGGAAAAAGATGAGCTTTACATCTGATTCTATCGGCATGTCACACTTGAATTCCTTGAAACTCCAAGACTGCTTTAGAAACATGAATAGACCTCGTCTTCTACCTCAGTGTTTGATTCTATAAAAATGTGGCCATTGAGCTGATTGGAATATTTGAATTTAAGGACTTGGTTTTGTGCCTCAAGGCTTTTGGCAACATAGTGCATCTGTTCAACTTTACTGCTCCAGTAAATGCGGAGTCTGTGGAATGAAAAGCAGAATGAGACTCGGACCAACAGGAAGTTCTGGCAGTACTAGAGGTGAATGCCTTCTACAGGTGAGAACACAGATACTTCCCCATTCATGTCATTCCCTGACACGGATCAACTCCAGCCTTTAAAGAGGAAGTAACTCTAATAACATGCCTTACAATCACAGAGGAGGATATGAAAACATCCTTCACCGTGTGGGTAAAAATTTCACACTTTTCAACACAGTGAGAAACGTCTGGAGTTGATGTTCATCTTGGTGAGGCCCAGATGTTTTAGAGGTGTGGAGAGAGCAAAGGCGGCCTTCATGGGGATATCGCACAGCAGGTCCGACTCCTCCCCACACTCCTCCAGCTCGAAAGTGGCGTCGTCAAGCATCTCCTTGTGACGGTGGCACACCTGCTCCACTTTCAGCCGGTGGATCTCTCCACGCAGGCGGATCAGCTGGCAGGCCAGACGATTGTCCTGATCTTGCATCTCCCTCTGGGTAGTGAAAGACAAACAGGGAAAACTGGGGTAAGATGTTAGAAATCAGAGGTTTTATCTCTGTAACAAAGTGTGAAGGGTAGACGGTCTAATTTGAAGCTTCCTATAATAACCTAATAATTACTGGTATCTTAAGCTTATGGGTAAAAATGGGTTTTAAAAATCATTATCATTCAACAACTCCATGACAACTGATAACGAAGAGTCCCTGAAGTTTCACTCAAAAAATATATTGTTTTTCTCACATATAAATATCAATAAGTCTATAAATTGAAAATACTAAATTGCTTTTTCAGTGAAACTATGATTTGAAGTGCTAATATTTCTGCATATGGGTGTTAAAAAGGCCTCCACACTAAACAACTGAGAACAGTTTCCACATATCATGACTTATTAAAACCCATGGATTATTTGCATAGGGATGGTTTCAGGTGGGGGCCGTGAGAAAACAGTCCTCATATTGTTTCACAATGTGTTTGTTTAAACTGAGTAAATCATGCAATCATTCATGCTATCCTTGAATTGAGCCAAGCATTCATGCAGTCCCCCGTGGAGATAATTATCTACCTTATGGTGAAGCAGGGAGCTGATTTTATCAGATGTTGGTTTTAAAAGGTTGAAAATGAGCTGGATATCAGCCGCATCGGGTTGGGTGAATTATAAAGGAAACTCACCAGCTCTTTTCTTAGAAACTCCAAAGCATCATCAATAGTGTCAAAGCCGCAGATGTTGCCAACAACAAGCTCTGAGTTTTCCTTTCTCAAAACTGGCATGGAAACATCTCCTCCAGCAGGGTCCGCTCTGTCCGCGGTGCGTCTGTCCGCCCAGGGGCGACTCTGCAGCCGCTCCTGCCACTCCAGATAGGACGGTCTGCGCGTCTGCAGCTTCAGCTTCTCCGTCAGCGCTTTGACGCTGTCCAGATCCTCCGCGTCTCCCTCCGAGCAATCAGCTCCAAGCTCTTTAAAATCCATTCATGCAACAGAACAAGGAAACGAAACTTTGGAGTTCAGGTAAACAGTCTCTCTCTGTAGGCTTAACAGGTCCATACCTCCTTTATAGGGAGAAGTCAGACATAGTGACCGCCCATCCCGCAGAGGCCGGGAGGGGTGGATGATTTATTAGTAGTTTTATGGAGGGGGAAGTCAGACCCTAAGACCTTATGTTAGAGCAGACTGTATTGTTTCTGGCAAAACTACAAAAAAAAGTTTATTTTAAGGGACTACGTCTATCTGAAAGCAGTGAGGGGGGATACAACATTGAAACATCAATTTAGTTATAAAATATAACCAAAGGGTTATAAAACTAGTTTGTATAAACACATAGAAAAGCGGTGTTGAACTTCAATGAAGAAATCCCGACTTGAAAGCAAAAATTACAATAGTTTTATAAAAGAAATACATAAAAAAGCCAATTAAAAGTTAACCTGTGAAGCAGTAAAGACCGAATAAGTCCATAAGGGGATAAAAGTGTGCAATTATTGATAAATATGATCATATTCGGGTTCTATTTGCATTTGTCAAGTTCAAGAGAAAAAACTGATAACTATACATGATTGTACAAACACTCCCTGGGAAGCTTAGAAGTGTGCAAATAGACAATAGCATCTAAGAGTCCTGTAAATGAACTATGATTAGATCATGAACCTGTGGAACCAGAAGTAAAGACTGATAGAGTTTGTTGGAAAACAGCAGGGATTAAAAAGTCTAACAGCAGTTAGGAGGAAGGATCTTTGGAAGTGCTCCTTTAAGCGTCTATATGATGCAGCAGTCTGTCCCTGAAGGAGCTCTCCAGCTCTACAACAGCTCCATGTATGGATTGGGAGACACTGTCCAAGCAGCATCCTGCTCTCAGTTGCAAACAAAACACACCATAGAAGCTGGCTAATGCCAGAGTGATAAATGGTACTACCTTACTAATGTGGTATGTATGTTATATACTATATAGTTGGTTATATACAGCAAACATTTGTTTATTTTTGAGTATAAAAATAAGGGATTGTAACAGCATCCTTTCTCAGGTTCAACATGGGTTTTATATTCTGAGATGGTAATCAACCTTTCTTGGTTTCTAGGAATTGGTTATTTTAGTTATGTTTGCACTATTTTATAATCTCAGACTGGTCTACTTATTTGCCTTTTTTTTACTGAATATCTCCTACTTATATTTCTAAATCGAAGGGAAAAAATTCCAATTCTGATAAAATGTGACATATATTCAGCCTTTATCTTAATGACATTTGCTTTGAACTTCAGTAACTCATCTTTAAATGACTAAAGATAAGGAGTCGCTATGTGATTAGCTTGTTAACTGTTTGTGTTGACAAGTTATTGAACAAGTCTGTCCAGTTAGTTTACAGTAGCTTGTACCTTATACAGTTTAATAAGCAATATTGGTGGAGTAGATAATAAAGGGTTACATGGTTTTCCACTTCTTGTCAGAGCACCACAAGAAGATTAACGTTCAGATGGTGGGCAAATAAAATCAGTACAGATCTGTCAGACCAAATGGATAATTGATCTTCCTTCTTCAGGATGTTGGCACTGACCCATTGATTTATTTGCAGCATCATGACAGGCAACATCGTCTAAATCATCATCTTGTTACCTGTAAAAACCTGTCTTTAAAGAAGCTGACACAAACACATGGGGTGACCCACTCTCACACGTTATTCGCATTATAATATCATGTAACATGCTGTTGATAATTAATGTAGACAACTAATATTCCACCGTATTTCATATTACACATGTTTTCTTGATACTAATCTTTGTATATGCAGTTCAATTCAATTAAAAAAATACTTTATTTATCCCAAAGGGAAATTAAATAATACTGATATACAGTTAGGGCCAGAAATATTTGGACAGTAACACAATTTTCGTGAGTTGGGTTCTGCATGCCACCACATTGGATTTGAAATGAAAGCTCTACAACAGAATTCAAGTGCAGATTGTAACGTTTAATTTAAAGGGTTGAACAAAAATATCTGATAGAAAATGTAG
>JAUZNJ010068046.1:0-26240 GCA_034780135.1 Jordanella pulchra
ATGGATGGATGGATGGATGGATGGATGGATGGATGGATGGATGGATGGATGGATGGATGGATGGATGAATGGATGGAACATTAATACAAGTCAAAATAGGAAAGAGTCAACTAAGGAAATATATTGTTGCAAACAAACACATCAACGAGAATATAATCAGTCAGTCTATTATTCCAAATATTAACAAATTATGATTTCAGCAATGTTTAGGATAGGATGGGATTTTCACTTTTTGTGGATGATGGTTGATTTGGAAGAGGGGAAGAAATCTGAAAGTTATTTCTGAGAGATAAGATCGAGAATAGATAGAGAAATGTTCATATAAATGGGGCTTTAAATTTTCTGTAAGTATGAAATCCTTGGGCGTGCAGGTGGCGCAGTGGTTAGTGCACACGACCCATGTACGGAGGCCTTAGTCCTCGACGTGGGCGACCCAGGTTTGAATCCGGCTTGTGGTCCTTTCCTACATGTCTCTCCCCTTCTCTCATGCCCCCTTTCCTGTCAGCCTACTGTCAGAAAAACAAGAAAGTATGAAATCCTTTTTTATTTTACAAAGAAAATAATTATTATTGAGTTAAAACTGAAATTATTTGAACAAGAATTAGAAAGAGTTAACCATATC
Organism: Jordanella pulchra; assembly: GCA_034780135.1. Classification (NCBI taxonomy): domain Eukaryota; kingdom Metazoa; phylum Chordata; class Actinopteri; order Cyprinodontiformes; family Cyprinodontidae; genus Jordanella; species Jordanella pulchra. The sequence goes on from JAUZNJ010068046.1 coordinate 623, forward strand.
AAGTTTTCTTTAGCTAATCGGTTCATGAGAGAATAACATGGGTATACATATCCCGAACATACTGGATAAATGTGGGAAAATGTTAAATATTATGCGATGTTTAGTATGAAGTGATCGGGGGAGCTGACAGAAGACTATTTATTATGGATAAAAATCAATTTCAGGCTTTGATATTATGCAAATTTATATATTTAAAATAGGTAAACAGAAGACCAGCTGTGATTATTGAGGACAAGAGAACATGGGAACATGTCTTGTGTTGTCAGAAGTATGAGGAGAGAAGAAGGGAAATTATACAAAACATTAGTATAAGAAGAATGCATTTTAATGATAGAAATTTATTGAATTAACTCTAACCAAAAGTTATATGGAATTCTTTTTCATTTTTCCACTTAATTTAAATAATAAAAAACACATACATTTTTCCAAAGGGAGATTAAATGTTATCTTAGAACAATCAATCTCAAATGGCTGAGAGAATCTGAGTCTTATTTCTGTTGTGTTTATTGAGTTTAGTTTAGTTTGTTTGGGGAGTGTGTGTGGGGGGGTTCTGCTGATTTGGGTTTGTTTTAGAATGAAATAAGTCTTTTCTTTCTCTTCTCCATACCAGTTGGTGGCGGCAATGCACTATTTTGTTGTTTGCCAAGCCAAAATAACATTCCATAGAGAGGAAGAAGAAGTACAATCGTGCGTGTTTTGTTTTTTTTCCGGATGTAGCATCACACCAACTGACTGTCAACATGCAAGATGGCCACGCATCATAGGCAAAATGCTGCTGGGCGGAGAAAAGTACAGGTAAATTCTGCGGAATGCATGCATGAACTGTGTATGGCAGCGACAGCTTTGGGCTCCCCACTATAAAATACTGCTTTAGAAATATCCGAGTGTCGTTAAAAGGCGACTCCATGAAAAGCACTGCGGCTCTGACTTGTGGCTCAAGCCGGCTAGCAGAGCTAGCTTAGCGTATTAGAGCGGTTAGCCTCTGTTGCTAACGGGTGCTTCTAAATCTTTATACTTTGTTCTAAATCGGCATTGAAAAATATACGTTTAAATAAATGCAAACAGGCATAGAGATTATTTTAACTCCACAAACGGGAGACATTGACTTGAGCTACGTTTTGACGTGCGCAGGATTTAAACAGTAGCTATGATGCCACGGCTCCGTCTAATTGCTGGGACGTGCCTCGCTGGTTAAAGGCTCAAGGTGATTTTATTGATACCTATTGGTAGATTTGTTTTGCCATCTGGAGAGGACATCTCAAACGTCACGGACGACACTAAACACGCAGAACCCAGTTTAAAACTGGAGAATAAGACACTAGACTGGTAAGCTACTCCCAACGGCTCAATGAAAATGTTTAGAAAAACTAAAGTATAAATAATTACAATCCATTAGATTTCCTTAAAATAATAATTTAAAAACAAAGAGCCTGGCAAGACACAATTACACCATACATATAGAAGTAAAGCAATGGTTAATGAATTAGTAGATAAAAAGTAAATAGTTAGCCGGTTAAGACCAGATAAATAAGTAAAATACGTGAATACTTCTTTAAAAGAGAAGTAGCAACAGAAACAAAGCTGTTCCCGCAGTGAGTGGTCTCTGTCCGGAGGGTAGCTGCTGGAAATCATCACCAGGGGATTGGAGTCATCCGTCTGGTGTACAGCCACTGTAGACAAAGCTGGGACTCCCCCATGAGCCGATCAGACCATTTAATCAACTGCTTCCTTTATTTCAGGGACAGATTTCCAAATTACCACACAAATGAAAAGGTTACAACCCACTCAGTAAAGTGTCCCATCGATGTGGAAACGGGACACACAGCTTCCAAGTTTAATATAAAATTCAAGTTAGGATCGATGTTTGTCCCAAGATATTTGTTAAATTACTCCTCCCTTGATGGTGATGGATTCCGGTTTCCTGGCACTTTTTTTTCTAAAAATCAATGTCTTTTGATCAATGCCTTTCACACCACCTGAGAAAGTCATCAATAACAGGGCTGTAGGCTCACAATAACTGAATCATCTGCTTATTTTAAGTGGAATCGTTTCTGACAAGCGCTCGGACACATTAGTGAACAGAATAAATAAATAATGATACATTTTCTGGAAGTCTCTGGGTTAAAATGTGTGGTTTAGTTGTATTGAAAACAGAAGAAAAGTCAGTGAATTTTGGGGTCATGCTGCTTCTTAAGGACCTGTTCAAAATCCTCTGCATGACTGGACTTCATTCTTTTGTTTAGTTTTAAAGTAGCTGACCATAAATGTGTCATGAAAGGCCCTTCCAGCATGCTCCTATGGTTATGTTGTGTAAACCCCTCAGTAGTGGCTAACTTGGTGCAAACGTGGAACCGCAGCTTTATTATGACCCTGTGGCATCAGTCAGGCGTTTCCTGGACAGGAAACCTATCTCTCTTAACTTGTTTGTGTTACAGGTTTCCTACGTGATTAGAGATGAGGTAGAGAAGTACAACCGCAATGGGGTGAACGCACTCCAGTTAGACCCTGCTTTGAACCGGCTCTTTACTGCAGGAAGAGACTCTATCATCCGGATATGGAGCGTCTACCAACACAAAGTAGAGTTTCAGGCCATATTGTAGTTTTATTATTTGCGCTATGGAATTGTACTAATGTTGTTTTGTTGACATTGTAGCAGGACCCATATATAGCATCTATGGAGCATCACACAGACTGGGTTAATGACATAGTTCTCTGCTGCAATGGGAAAACATGTGAGTTTTGACCATCATCAGTAGTTTACAAGTTAAGGAGCTGTCACTGCTTCCTTTCCTTATTCTGTGACCCACTTTTCTCTTCTCAGTGATATCGGCCTCATCGGATACAACAGTGAAAGTATGGAACGCTCATAAAGGATTTTGTATGTCGACGTTACGGACCCACAAGGACTATGTGAAAGCTTTAGCGTACGCTAAGGACAAGGAGCTTGTGGCATCGGCTGGTCTCGACCGCCAGATCTTCCTTTGGGATGTAAACACACTAACAGCGCTCACCGCTTCCAACAACACTGTCACCAGTGAGTAAACGTGCTGGATTACAACTGGTGGACAATAAATTCAACTTTGATTTTGATATCTATGATTTAAAAGGATGTTAAAAGTTTTTTTATTATCTTGTCGTCCTGCAATAACTAGTCATAAATTATGAGGAGTATAAAAATGTTTATTACCCAGCTTAAAGACGATGAGACAGAAATTTGAAATATTGTGACAAAGTTAAATACTGAAAAACTCATGGTGTCTCGCTCTAAATCAGGGGTGCTCAAGAGCTTCCATCCTGTAACTTTTAGTCGCATCTCTTCTCTAACACACCTGAATCTAAAGGCTCAGTCCCCTCGTTTAGTTCAGCAGAGGTATAGTAACGAGCCAGGTGTGTTGAAGATGGGCTGCATCAAAAAATTGCAGGATAGTGGCTCTTGAGGACTGGACTTGAGCGCTGCCTAAATACTTGATTAACTCAAAACATCAAAGGTTCCCTTAGCCTCTAAATAGTCTCTCAGCTTCCAGAATTGAGGAGCCCTGCACTGAAATGTAAATATTTAACTCTGTGTGTAATAAATCTATCTCTATGAATCACTTTCTGAAATGAATGACAAATATTAATGGAACTTTTTCACAATAATCTGTTTTTTTCTTTAGATGCACTTGTAGATTTTAAAGACTGAGGAGCTTCTGTTTAGCTCCAACATTTAAACATGTTCCCTGAGAGAGAGTGAAGGTGGAGACTTTTAATGTGCTCTGTTCAGCCTTCCTGTTACTCTACCTCGCCGTGCTGCTCTTTTAAAGAGCCTCAGACATGACCAGATGTTTCCCTTTTAATATCTGGTTAAAAGCATCACACTCTGCAAGCAGAAAAAAGTCATCCACTGTCAGTCGGCAGCTGACTTCCTGGTTAACCTGTTGTTGTGCTGCTTTTATTGCCCGTTGCAGAGTGATTTCCCTGGAAGATAACTGGTGGTCCTCACTTAGACTCACTGCAGTTTGTCTCTCAACAGCTTCGTCACTGAGTGGGAACAAGGACTCCATCTATAGCCTGGCTATGAACCAGATGGGAACAGTTATTGTTTCTGGATCTACTGAAAAGGTCAGAGTTTGATGCACACATTCATGGATACTATAGTTTAGGAATACATACATTTTATGGATATTAATGCTTTGAATATACAGTTACAGTTAACATAAAACAGGAATTCAAAATCTCCTGAACTGCTGAGATGTTTTTAGAGAATTTAACCTGATTTCTTTTTTGTGTCTTTCTGCTCCAGGTTTTGAGAGTGTGGGACCCTCGAACATGTGCAAAGCTAATGAAGCTAAAGGGTCACACGGACAACGTCAAGTCGTTGCTCCTGAATCGCGATGGCACCCAGGTGACCCACTGAAAACCATCCCAAATGTCGCCGGCGTCCACAGGAGCCTTCTGTTTGAACCCAGTTTGTTCTGATCCCCACAGTGCCTATCGGGTAGCTCAGACGGGACCATCCGCCTGTGGTCGCTCGGCCAGCAGAGGTGCATCGCCACTTACAGGGTGCATGATGAAGGCGTCTGGGCCCTGCAGGTCAACGAGGCCTTTACACATGTATATTCTGGAGGCCGAGACAAGAAGATTTACTGCACTGACCTGCGAAACCCAGACATCCGCGTTCTGATCTGTGAGGAGAAGGCCCCGGTGCTCAAGGTAAGAGGTCAGAACTGGAATCAAACGTTTTTCAAAGCCACAGCTTGTGCTCTACACAGAAAAGGTGGGAAACAGAAAAATCTTTGCTTTATTTGTTGTTTTGTCTCCTTTTAAAGTATGTTTGCTTTTTTTCCCCCTTCTCCTTTGTCGTTCTTAATCAGTGTCCTAAGCCACCAAACCTTTATGTCTTTCTCTTTTGTTCAGATGGAACTAGACAGATCTGCTGACCCACCTCCAGCGATCTGGGTTTCCACCACCAAGTCATCTGTGAATAAATGGGTAAGCATGCGTGGCATTTCTGCAGTAACTGCCTGACCTTCCACATATTATCCAAAGTTAGAGCTGCAATGAAGGATCGGCGAGTGTTTAGCTTCTGCTGTGTTTTCATTTTTGTGTCTGCTTTTTTTAATGTTCTTATTTCTCTGTTCAGTCACTAAAGGGAATGCACAACTTCAGATCATCAGGGGAGTATGACAATGACTGCACCACCCCTCTGACTCCACTGTGTACTCAGCCAGAACAAGTTATTAAGGGTAAACTATGATTTCATCACAGAAAGTTCTCCAGGCTCATTTTCAGGCATAAGTAACTTGTTTCTTTTTCAACAGGAGGTGCCAGTATTATACAGTGCCACATTCTGAATGACAAGAGACACATACTCACCAAAGACACCAACAACAATGTGGCATATTGGGATGTGCTCAAGGTAATTCACAAACCCACGTCAGTATCACAGAGTATTTGTTAGACTTCTTGAAAAATATGTTTGGAAAGATTCCCCAATCATTCCTGAACAGTAAAGAAAATCTTACCGTTATATTTTAAGGTTTGAATAAGTACATAGAAAGGATGGGAGTATAGAGAATATTTAGATTTTCTGTTTTTTTTTTTTTAAATATTATTATTTCTAGTCCAATAGTCGACATCATTGATGTCTAGGGATATAAAAATGTCTGTGGGTTTTTTGTCTGTTTTGATTAAAGTTGCCTAGAAGTGTTGCTTCCATCTATTCCTCTAAATGTCGACCTTCAACCTTTATCTGAAGCGGAGAGTCTCTGGAACATCCTGGTTTTTGTTTTTTTCCCTCCATCCACTCATCCATCCATTTTAGTTGCTCACCTGAACCTTTTGTTTCTCCATCCACTGACTCATGTATTGTTTTCTCCATCAGTTCATCTTCCCTCTATGGTTCCATTTATTAGTTTACCTTTATCATTCGATCTGCTCATACACACATAGTCCTTCCTTAAAAGTTGCTGGGGATGGTTTCTAGTTTAGACTGGGCCAATAAACCCATTTTATCAGTTTTTATCAGTTGACTTTTCTGTTAACAAAAATCTGGAGATTTTGTTTTTTCTTTTTTGGTCTCTATGGTTCAGAACGAATTTAGTTTTTCACTTTTTGTTCTCAGATACTCAAAACTGATGATGTTTTAGTTCATTGTGTGGAATAACTGGCTGCAGACCTTTGATGTGTTTACAGTCATGCTAAACCATAAACTATGGCAGCTTCGGCTAACTTGTTTTACAACTTTAACTTTTTATTAACTTGTTTTACTTGTTTTTATGTTTCATAGTTTAGATTTGGTTGGACTTTGAATTCAGGAAGGGAAAGTAAAGATTTATTTTTTAGACACATCCCCAGCCCTAATTCAAAGGAAAATGCATGTATTCGGTATGTAATTTAGAAATTTAAAGTCAAAATGTAGAAAGTAATTTTATTTTTAAGACTAACAGACTTTTTCAAAGGAGGCGAACCTTAAAGGAGCTGCAGCTTTAATTTGTAGGGATGTAACAAGAACTAGTCATACAGGAAATATCTTATAGGTGAAGATCACCATAATTGAAAAACATTCGGCCGTTTGGAGCAAACATGAGATGCTGCACAGTACATGAGATACAACAACACACTGGTTCAGTGCTGATGAGGAGTACTGGATAGTTTAGATACCAAACAAATCCAGAGTTGTTGTTCTTGTTGTTTTAAACCTGTTTTTATTCTCAAATCTGTGAACCGTCCTCATGAAACATTCCTAAACAACAGATTAATGTTCAGCCAGTGATGGCAGCGTATTCTTTATTCAGCAGTCAGTTCAATTAAAGCCAGTTTGTGTTTATCTCTTTATTGAAGCAAACGGAGCAGGTTTTATTTTTGTGTATCGTTACACTGCTGTTGTGCTTTTTAATGGCCTGTAGGAAGCGACAGAACAAGCTGAGTGCGAATCTCTTAATAACATCTAAATTGAGCTCATTTTTTTAAGGCTTGCAAAGGTGAGGACTTGGGGAAAGTGGAGTTTGATGAAGAAATCAAAAAGCGGTTCAAGATGGTGTACGTGCCAAACTGGTTCTCTGTAGATCTGAAAACTGGGGTAAGTTGTTTTATCAGCTTTGACTTGAATCACCCTCCAAAAGTCACATAGCTTGGTAGTTAGTTTGATGAAATTGTTGCATTTCTCTCTTTATTTTTTTTAAATAAGATGCTCACAATTACTCTGGATGAGAGTGACTGTTTTGCTGCCTGGGTGTCTGCAAAGGATGCTGGATTTTCAAGTTCTGATGGATCTGATCCAAAGTGTAAGTGTTTTTTTTTTTTTTTTCATTTGATACCAAGCAGCCATAACATTATGACTACATAGTCTACGGTAGCTACTCCTTTCACTACTAGCTGCTCCTTGGTTAATAATCAGTGAAAGAGAGGACAGGAGTTCAGGAGCTTCTAGGATGTTAGAAGTGGATGGTTTGTGATGGATGGATCGGGCTTGTTTTCCACAGCTTACATCAGGTCCAAACATACTGATGTATCAGGAGGATTGAAGCCAGGTGAACAACTATTCTGCATAGAAAGCAGTTAGGGAGCTACTCCATGTTAACATCAGGTGTCCTGGTTTTTCCCTGTACAAGTTATGCGTTTGTTCTTTGCAGTGAACCTGGGCGGCTTGTTGCTCCAAGCTCTGCTGGAGTTCTGGCCCAGAACCCGGATAAACCCCATGGATGAGGAGGAAAACGAGGTGAACCACGGTGAGAGGACGATGTGATTCATTAAACCAAACAGTGTGACGACTCTGTCCCAGTTTGTCTCATCACAGGTTTGTTGTTTTGATGATTTTTGTGTTTTGTTTTTTTCAGTGAACGGTGAGCAGGAGAACAGGGTGCAGAAAGGAAACGGATATTTCCAGGTTCCTCCGCACACGCCCGTTATCTTCGGAGAAGCAGGAGGAAGAACTCTGTTTAGGTAGAACCTGATTAAAAAAAGGATCACTGCACATCAGTGAATGTGAGGGAAGTGATGTTAAGGTGGTGGTACTCCCACTAAATCAGCTTTGTTCTCTTACAGGCTGCTATGTAGAGATTCAGGAGGAGAGACTGAGTCCATGCTGCTCAATGAGACGGTCCCACAGTGGGTCATTGATATAACTGTAGATGTGAGTCTTGCTGCTTCGTTTCGTGTCAAATCCGCCTTTTTCTACCTTTTAGACAAGTGAAATCAATTTGTAACAACCCGACATTTAAAGTCAGAGTTCTGTGACTTTAATGTTTGATTCCTCTGCTTCTGTTTCAGAAAAATATGCCCAAGTTCAACAAAATCCCATTCTACCTCCAACCCCATTCTTCTTCTGGTGCAAAAACTCTAAAAAAGTAAGTCAGGGGTTTTTAATCCATCCCATTGGTATTAAAACCCTGATCTCCTGTCCAGACTTGGAGCAGCTCGCCTCCTGACTCTGTTCAACACCTGCTGCTTGTGTTACAGGGACCGCCTCTCGGCTAGCGATATGCTCCAGGTGAGGAAGGTGATGGAGCACGTTTACGAGAAGATTATAAACTTGGACAACGAGTCGCAGACCACCAGCTCCTCGGCCAACGATAAGCCTGGGGAGCAGGAGAAGGAGGAGGACATGGCCATGCTTGCTGAGGAGAAGATTGAGCTGATGTGTCAGGACCAGGTATGGACACCCCCTCCTTTTAAATGTGTTGTTTTTCTCCTCCCTTGAATCAACCGTTTTCTGTCGGTAACATTTCCGTGTCTTCATCTGCCTTTTAACAGGTTCTCGACCCCAACATGGACCTGCGGACAGTTAAACATTTTATCTGGAAGAGCGGCGGGGACTTGACTCTTCACTATAGACAGAAGTCTACATGAAATTAGTCATTTTTACAAGCAGAACTCTGTCATTTGCCAATCACCACCCACCTGCAACATGTTGTTCCCTGAACCCCGTCACGTGCTCAAGAGTCACAGTATCAGTGAGCAACCAATAAACTCCTGAGGACATGACCTGTGATGTATGTTAGTGATCAGAACACTCCGGGCACAACCTGCACACTCCTGGGAAACAAGCGATCCGTACTTTTTTTTTTTTTTTTTTTTTTCCTTCAAACTTTAGCGACCTGTTTTCTGTTCCTTTGATCGTTGCCCGTTTGGCACCTATTTCAAAGCGACTGAAGTTAGTCTGTTTCTGAGCGTGTGCGTATGGAAGTGTTAGGGTGTTGGCTCTTGTACATTCCAGAACCTCTCCTTGTTCTACACACTTTGCAGCTGTAACCCTGGTTTCTGGTTAGCATCGCAAAAAAAAAAAATAAAAACAAAATAAAAAGGAAATCCTCATCCACTCTGCTGCTCTACGTCGGCCATCTTCACTTGAACTTACCCACCATTCAGACGCCTCACTGACAGGAACCATTGTCTTTGTTTTTAGCTGTTCTCCATGGATTAATGTTTGGGGAGGGGCTGTCCTTATGTTTTTTCTGTAAATATATTTGCAACTACTTTGGTTTCATTGAGTTTTGGGTTTAACAGCAGCTTTTTTTTTTTTGTACAGTTGTTGTAAAACCCTTTTTTTTTTTTTTTTTTTTTTTCTCAAATTGCCAGAGCACATTGGTCATAACGGGGGTAACTTAACTTGGTTTTTAAGAATTGTGTTGGTTGTGTTCACAGCGACACGGTTAAACGCAGACATGTTAGTTTTTCCAAGTCAACTTAGAAATTGGAAACAAGTATAAGGTATATATCTCAACTCGAGCAGTGATTTTTTTTTTTTTTTTTTTTGACAAGAGGACTGTTCCTTGTGTATATGTCACTTAGATTTAATAAGAGTAACTATAACTTGAAGGGTGATCTCAACAGAAGAGCATTTGGAGCGTCCGACCACTGTGGGGAAACTCACCGAAGTTAAATAAAAGCTAATGGTTTCAGAGATCTTTTTCACTGTAAATCTGGATTTCATTTTGCCATGATGAGTGTTTAATGCCATTAAGGAAAACACGGAGCAAGCTCTGGATTGGCCAAAAGGAGGAAAATTGATAAATACAATATGTTCCTCAATTAGACCATATCACTGCAATATTCGTTGCTGTAATAAATTGTCAGATATGTATATTTTAGGCGTTCAAAGAAATAAATTATGGTCTTAAGAATTGACAGATCTATAGAGCTGAGAAACGGATGTTTGTTGGGCTGTAATGTGATCAGCTGATGAGTGTGAAATAAAAACAAGGGACACTTTATTTTCTTTTAATTCGATTGTTTAACAATCAGGAGGATCACCCATTCCACATTCATTTTACAGTCGTTCCTAAGAAAACAAAACACTCCATAAAATATCAACCATTACATGAAGCTCCTACTTCAAAGATAATTCAGCCCCACAAAGAAAAACGCATAAAACTTAAATAATCTCTGGCTTCAACTTAAAAAAGTATTGTCTTTACTCATCAAAAATACACCAGACTCTACGTGTGCAGTCTGTACCCTTGCATAGACTAAAGCAGCAAACTGTCAATGATGCCCAACAGTAGAGATGCATAAATGAGAGGTTTTACTCTTATTCCAGGTCGATTGGTACAGATTTGAGGCTTTAAGACATCCTGGGTCTGGCTTGAATGGTCCGTTATTACAAGAGCAGCAAGAGGTCATTTCACTATAGAAGAGGAGTTTCTGTAAAATGTTATACGACAAATGGAAACCAAATTATAAGGTAGTTAAAACGTTTTTATTTTAGCTTAATTAGCAATACCTGCTGTGAAAAATGATCTCTGTGTGTGTATTCCCTGAGGCTTATCTCAAAGTTTAGTGCTTTAAAAAACAGTGTATTCATTAAGCTCAAAGAAAACCTTTATCCTTCCTGTTACCTGCTGAAAGTCTTGCACTCTCTCTCTCTCTCTCTCAGCCTGACAGGGAGCAGGGTAAACAATGACCAGAACTGCTCAAATGTAAATGATCAGCACTGGATTAAGACTCGCTATTAGCAGCCTGAATGAACCCACATCATCCTTAAAGCCTACAGCCAACCTTGAGTCTTCCTTCCTCACTGAAGAGTGTTATTTCAACAACCTGCTAACGATACGGTACAGTGTGTTCTCTGATTGAATTCCAGTTAACAACCATTCATCAGTGCATCTCTGTTTAAGAAAAAAAAAGCTGCAAAGCTAGCTATACACAGAAAAATCTCTAAAAGCTATGCATGATTTTAAAAATGGACTTTGCTTAAAACATAAACCTTGTCAGAGCTGGTGTGAAACATTTGATGAATATAACAAAAACATCCCATATATGCGGAAGATGATTAGGGCCACAAGTAGGGGGGGAAAAAAACAACAGAATCTTGAGAGAATCTAAATTCACCCTCAGTAGCCCTTATCCTCTTTGACTCAAATGTCACTGTAGTAAAAGCCCTTTAAATCCCAACAAGAAGGGACATGAGTGAAAGTGTCCCATGCTTAATGATTAAAGCTCTGAGTAATAGCTTAATAAACAAAAACACCAGGAGGGATGGAACAGTGCAGCGATCGTACCAGCCAGCAGACTAGTCGTGTCACGAAAGCTTTGATATCAGAAGGTGCAGCTGTGCTTTGCTTTAGTTCTCTTCCATTTCAACTGTTCAAGTAATTTCTCCTCCATGTTCTCCAAGCAAAGTTTTAAAACCCATGTTCTCTGTTTTCCAACCAAGAAAAAAACAAAAAACATTGAGGGCTACAAGTAAGAAAACTCAGTAACTTGGTTTTGTACAAACGTACCTCTAGAGATTGACTCTCTTCTATTAAAGTCTCAGTTTGTACCTGTAGTGTAACGAGTTTAGTGCTGCAGCAATCAGGGGAGACTGTTTCAGTCTTTATTCCTACACGTGGTTCTGTAAAAAAAAATATCTCGTTTTTGCAGATAAACTGAGTAAATACAAAGAGCCTTTTACATTTTACTCCAGATGAATTTAGTCCATTTATTTCTATTATTTGAATTCCACCAAAGTGGAGAGTTTTTGCCTCAACTTTGACTAAACCACTTTGAAAACTGTGTTTTTTAGGCCATTTACAGATGGACTTGGTGGTGTGCTTCACGTTATTTACACCCAAACGCATTAGCAGGAGCTGCCAGCACGACGCTCACATCAGGACTTTCTGCTCCAGAGCTAAATTCTTGATTTTATGAGCTACAGCAAAATCTCCAGCGGTTGAAGAAGGCAAAGATCGTCAGACTGACTGTAGGTATGACGCTCTGTTAGTTTTATACCAGATCAAATAGGACACACACCTTCAAAAGTTCCACTTAAGACGCATAACTACAGAAAATTGCTCTTAGAACGGAGTAACAGTGTGAGCAGTGGTACATCTGTATAGTCCCACTTTGGATGACCTGGGTTAGATTCTAGGACCTAGAATTGATCTGTTATTTAATAACTCATAGGGCAACGTTAATGTGGATAAGCTTTATCCTTATTAAATGAAATTATTTGAAGGCTGTGTTTTGTAGTTACTCAGGTTATCTTTGTAATATTAGCTGCATTTGTTGAATTATCTAAAATAAATGAAGTGTGACAAAATGTAAAAACGGAAAGAATCTGATGCTTTTCCATAGCAACGTATGACTTCATTAAAAATAAAAAACAAAGAAATTTAATTTTAGATTGTCTAAGCCACGATTAATTGTGCTGTCTCTACATGACCAAATGGAAAGCTTAATCAGAATGAGTGTTTTTTGCTTCCTCCTCACTACTCTGCTGAGCTACAGGCTCTGAAGACTCACACACTGCTGCTTGTATGTCAGCAGAGACTTGAGATTTGTCTAAAGGGGCGTCATCAGCAGCCGGGGTTGGGATCAGATCCACTGGAGACGGACCAGGGGGGTCCTCAGGGAGGGACAACACACCCAGAGGTGGACTGGGACTTCCACTGGATTCAATGAGGAAGCTCTGAGGGTCTGCAGACTCGGAGTGCAGAGGAGACGTTTCGGCTGGAGCGACTCCAGAGTCAAACAGAGTGTCTGGTGCAGTGAGCTCCGCAGCAGCATGGGAGACATGTTCTGGCAGCTCACACTGGTTCGCTGTAGATGAGGGCAGAGCACTGTCCTCCAGCTCCTCTGCACAGCAGAAACATCCCATTAGTGCTCTTTATTTTACTAAAAAACAGACTCAATTCTTCTGAGATAACCAGTGTGTTCACATACCAATACCAGATAAGTCCCCCTCCTTTTCCTCATGCATCGCCAGCGAAGTGTTGGTCATGTCGATGGATGACGTGGACACATCCAGCCGGTCCAATAGATCTGCAGGGTCAGGGCTCATCACAGCCGCATCAGAATCGGATAAACCTGCATGCGTGCGGGAGGGAAGGAGGGAGTTTTTTTTCCATTACTGTGAGATAACATCTGCAGTTCTAGAGAGCAGAAATAAATAAGAAAAATAACAGTAATCTGAACAAACCAGGTTCTACTGCCATCTGATCTGGTGGAGAGAGCACAGAGTCCTGGAGGCTGATCTGCTCCACATCTAACAGCTCTTCACTAGGGGTTGAAGGTGCCATCAGCGGCGCCTGTAAAATGGCAAACAATACTGGTGTCATGAGATAATATTAAATATACCAATAAATTGAAACATGCACGACTCAATTAATAAATATCCAATTATATAATAAAAAATTTATTTAATATATAATCATATATTAAATAAATACAAAAATGTCTGGAGTCCCTCCTTTAAAATGTAACATGTAAAGATGATGACAAATAACAGATATTTTTGAACGGAGGATTTTTAACACTTCAGTCAAATAAGCAGTGAGCTCTTCTGTTTACCTCAAACATTATCTGTGGAGTGGGAATGATTTTTCAAAGTGTACAGGTTTAGGATTAAGTTTTACCAACCAACCCGTGTTTATATTTACATAAAACCTTCTGCCCCGCGATTATCCAACTATTTAAATCTTTACCTTAAGGAAGAAAACCAACATCCAACAAGGGTTGTTTTTAAGCATAAAGTTTATCCAAATCTTGTTTTTTTTCCTAAGATTTTTAATTTCCTGTGTACTTTGTACAAAACTTCTGCTGTTTTACACACTGCGTTACTGAATCAACAACCACTGTCCTTAGATCCTATCTCATACTTACCCTGAAAATTTGCTTTAGCAGCCTGTTTTCTTCCTCAGTGTCTGAGCTAAATGAACTACAGATATTAAGACTGTATGAATATTACCAGAATTAAAGTTTTTTGAAATGGAGATTTTGGTCAAATCAGTAATTTGCCACTGTGGTGAATTAGCTGTGGAAAAACAAGCATCAGGGTGCTGACATGTTAGGTCTCCAACTAAAGGACCAAAGCTCAACCTCCTATTCATCCTGGTTTTTCTCTTGGCTAAACAACAGTTTGACTAGATCCTCATCAGGGTGATAGTAGGCTGGTTTATCTACTGTCTCATGAAGAGCAGAATGAGAAAAGAAAGAATAAAGCATTTTTTAACTCTCTTTTTTTGTCCCTAAAAGATAAATTATCCACAACTTTGAAACAGACTTGCGTTCCAGTAGCTCCTTAAAAAGATGTTATTGTTTGATTTTCCACCACCCTCAAAGCAACAATCCTAAACTGGAAATCAAAAGTCGTAGCTATGCAGCTATGTAGCCCTGAATATTCACCTCTGTGTACCCGTGTGATGGCTCCTGTGGGGAGGATTTCTCCTCCGTCACAGAGACGGAGGACTTCGCTGTTGACACTTCTGGACTGGCAGGGATACGATGCAGGTAGCCATAACCGATACCACAACCCAAACTAAAAACAGACAGATATAAAAGCTATCGGATTTTTGTAATCGTAGGCATAAAATGCTATTTTATCACAGGCCTTTTTATCGGATAAAACACAAACATGTCCCATACCTTCCCTCTCCTCCCCACGCTCCGTTTGGTGTGACCATCACCTCTCTGCAGCTGTCTGTCTGTGTGTTGTACACCAGCAGCTTCAGCGGCTTTCCCTCGTGGACTTCAATCAGGGAGAAGAAGTCCTCTGACTGTAAATCAAATTTGTCATTTAGCTACTTGCTGGCAACATATTACATCGTCTAAGGTTAGACTGGAGTCTTACATCTTGCAACACCTGATCTGCTCCAACAATGTAATCGTCATAGGGTTGAAGACCTGCCAGTGCTGCTGGGGAGCCGGCTTCCACATCCTAAGAGAAACAGGTTTGTACTTAATGCGTAAAGGGAACTCAAAGATTAGTCCTTCAAAGTTTGTTTGGTTGAATATAACAGCCAGGAAAATGTTTTTTTTTTGGAGGTAACAATAGGATCCAGCTCACCAGCACGTGCCAGACGTTCTCGTTTGCTCCTTGGTAGCTGCAGAAGCGAACGCTGGCACCTAGCAGACCTTGGCCTCCCCACATGTTACTGGGCACCACCTCCAGCTCTCGGACCCTCGTGCTTTTAGTGCTGTACACCTCCATCTTCACGGCTCTCTCCACGTTGGCTTTCAGGAGCTCCTTCAGCTGCTCGTTTTCCTCACTCTTGCACATAGAGCGATAGACAGAAATCAAGGTGATTTTTGTGACAATATCCTTGCCCTACATTTACCCTACAATAAGTCCATGTTTGTGTATCGTGTATCACATAGAAGACATGGGCTAATTTGAGTTTGCAAGGCGTAATCAGAGGTGGACAATCCAGGTACAAACATTAAAAGAATCCATGTTGACAAATTTTACATTCATTTAAACTTTTACATCAGGAATAAGACTGTACAACCTTGGATAGGAGTATAGCAAGCTGATAATAGCTGTGTAATTAGCCAGCCTATCTGCTCAGATCCAGTAGGAAACTGATAACCAGCTCCGTCCTGTTTAACAGGCTTCTCGCAAACTTACGAGTCTTCTGTCGTCCAGAGACAGAATGAAGTCAAAGAACGGCTGCAGTCCTGCTTTCTCTGCAGGAGAATTAGGCTGCACCTGTTACAACAAAGAACAATAAGCTCACATTAAAGCAGCTCCTGTATTCCTGGGCATCATTGTGTCATTTCAAATGTCAAAATTCTAGAAACAACTTCTCACTATATTACAGGCTGTATTTGAAACAAGTGGGCTAACAGCATTTCATATTGTTCAAAGCAAAGCATTTAATAAACTTAAAACCTCTTTTTCTGTACTGTCACATTTCATTTGCTGAATTGAAGTGTGTTATCTAGAACCAGTTTTTACTATAAAAAAATAACAATCTTTACTTATCAACTAAACATTATATTTTTGAGAATATGTTCATAGACATTTATTACAGCTTAAAGCTTGGTTATATTTTGATCATCTGAGCTCAAAATATCCAACATAATGAACAAAGTGTTGCCAGGCAGAGTCTATTCTAAAATATTTCTGTGATAAAGAGCAGATTTTTAATCTAAGCGCAAAACTGAGATATGCTTTGTTTGCTTGGCAAAGCTTTTATTAATATACTGAAGATATCATGAAATTATTTATAAAATATTCCACAAAGGGAAAAAGTTTGTGTTCTGAAGTGGTTGCCATAGCGCCCAGTCTGCTGGTGCTGACCTTAAACTTTGCTCAGTTACAGCAGTTCTGTCGGGAGAAGTGGGACAATCTTGCAGCAAAATATGGTAGATTGTTTTATGATACCCCCTCCCAAAAATCTCCAAACTCTAAGGATATGTATTAAAACTCGGGCATTTTAAGAGCTTTAGCAAACTAAATACCATTTAACAAAGAGAAATAAACAATCCAAACAGAAAAGAAAACCATTCAAAAGTCTAGATAGATTTAGACAGGAAGAAAAAACTTAACAGAAAGTTTGAGGTTTCAGGCAGGTTATATCTGTTGTTAACGGGTATACTGCGCGGTTTTGTGCTGTTTTTCGTTGTTTTACATGTACTCATTGCAGAATCTTGGTTTATTACATTTTTTATTTGGGAATTGAATTACCTGCTAATAAATCAAAATAGGACAAATTAGACACAAATTTTATTAAAGAACTGCAACTGTTATCTATGAACTATATTAAAACATTAAAATCAACGAAAGCCATCGGGATGAAAATAACATTACAACAGGTTAGTTGTAATAGTATACTGATAACTTTGTTACAGGTATAATACCTGTAAAAAAAGACTAAGTTTGATGTGACAGTGCCAGTTTAAAAACACGCATCTTTAAACATCAGTTAATTTGAATAATAATTAACGCAATAAGAAATAAGTTAAGTTAATATTCTATGTTTTGCTACAAAATCAAAATGACTGTTCTTCCAGGAAACATTTATCCTCTGATTTGTCTATGAGCTAAACTTGTTTGACACACATTTAGTCACTCTGTCTTAAGAAAAAATAAATTAACTCCAAATCTTTTCTTCAAAACAGGTGCACTAATTAATGTTTTCATCCTGTGACTTAGTCCCCTCAGGCTGAAGGGTAAACAATGCCACCTCATCGTTTTTAAAGGCTAATTAGCCACAGCTTCTCAGCTAGCTATCTGTTAGCATACATAGTCAAGCTAAGCTGCTAAAACTCAGCCAGCCTTACGCCGTGCACATGGTATCCATAGGTCCCTCCCTCAGGGGCTTCCGAGCTCTGCGATAATCCCATCCTAATATTAAACTATTAGTTATTAAACTTATCACTGTTATTAAAAATAGCGACAGAGAATTCTTAAGGTTGACACTTCTCCACCATTTTTAGCAGCCCAAATCAATCGAGCGTAGCTGCTGTCGAGCACCAAAACTGAAATACACCACGCATGCGTGCATTGGCCAATAAAACTGATCACATTTTAGAAAATAGATTACTTTTATCATCAAGAATTATTACATAAATTATTATTGCATTTGAGAGTACTATTGTGGGTAAATGGTATTTGCAGAAGCACTTTACTAAATACTTTAACTAATACCTTGAAGGGGGGCCAATAGAGGACAGTGCCCTTGCAGAATTAGTCTTTGCCCCCTATTGCCTCTGTACCAAAGACAATACAAAAAAAGGGATGGTAAATAAACTGTATGTTCTGGATAAGATACCAAAACTGATAGGTCCCTTTGGATCAATTTGATTTTTTGATATTCACAGTTTTATTTTATCATTGATTTAAACATTAAGTTCTTTTGCTTTTATATTCAGTTATATTGAGATAGGATTGTGGTTTTTATTTACTAGATCTATGGTTTCCAGGGCTGCAAATGAAACCATGAACTTTTCCCATGTTTTATTTTTTATTCTTTTTTCATTGCAACCATGATTTTTTTTTCTCACCACAATGCAGACCCCCAGATTGTTTGTGATCAGAAGTGATCGGTATGTGGAAACTACTTCATGTTCTCTGCGTTGACAGTAAAAACACAAACAGTTCTAAATATAATATAATATAATATAATATAATATAATATAATATAATATAATATAATATATGAAAGGAACTATATCAGTCTTATAAACTAACAGTGGGTGGAGAAAAGTATCTCCATAATTCATAAGATTTTCACAAAATACATGCACTCCATAGTAGAAAACAAGAGATATTTATTTCAGTGAATCATTGTTAACAATAGCACACTATTTATATTTGGCTTTTTTTGTATATATTATTTAGAAATCTCTCCAAGTTATACATTAGCTTATATACAAAATCCATTAGGATCCAACAGTTAGATACAAATCAGCTCCAAAAATAAGCACTAACATAGAGCTGAAACTGACTCTATTGGATTCTGCTGTAAACATAGCATCCATGGTAAAATGAAGATGAACAATTAACAGCAGTTTGGTTGTGGCAGATCATTGAAATGGAAGAAATTAAAGAGCTTATAGCGACCAACCTTTTGACATATTGTGAAAACACATCAGCTGGATTTGTTTTTGGCATCGCTCAGACAGACCAGATCGCTGTCGAGAGACTGAAACCAGCAGCAGATCTTCACAGTATGATAAGGTATTTACAGGAAACATTTAACATGAAATATGTAATATGATGCAACTCTTGGCATCTCAATGAAAGGGTTAACCAGTAAGCGGCCCATGCCCACTAACCATAAAGCTGTCCTTGCTGTAAGGTGGAAAGAAAATATAACCTGCTGTAAAAAACAAAACAAAAATAAAGCTTCAAATATGGTCTTCATGTGACGATATGATGGTGGACACACAACTGACTCTGGATTTCAACCGCTGCCATGACAACACTAGCTATGATTAAGTCACTGACATGTAAACTCTTCATTTTTAACAGATCATAATGATGTTTTCCTTTTTTCTGAGCAATTTAAGGAAAAATAAACAAAATCAATGATTTATAAATAAATACATCAATCATCCCATTAAACATTTATGAATGAGAATGATTCCCAAACTGGGAGCTGGAATCTTGCATTATCACAGAAGCAAACATCTTCACTATCCCCAGCAGCTGTACTTGACTGCATGTGATAATGTATCATAATTCATATGCATACTTTGTGCTTGTGTATGATATTCTTGGTCATAGTAAAAATAAAATCATATATATAGTTTTTTAATAGGTTAAGGAATCAGTAAAAAAAAAAGCATTAATTAATTATCCAAGTGTGTTTTTTTTTTTTGAAAATGACTTTTATGATTTTCAAGCCAACAAAAAAATCCCATTAGGAAAAAAATAAGTGTTTGTGCTTTGAAGTTATTATAAATATATTAAACAAAATTTCAATATACAACAAGAAACATTAAAAGCGGAGGATCAGAATACATCTGCTTTGTGGTCGGTTAAGTCAGTCCGATCAGAGACTCCAGCAGCTGGGTGCTCGACTCCTGCTGTGGTAAACTGACAGAGCTGAACAGCTGGAGGGGCGGAAAGACGTCTGAGCGTCTGTATTCTTTGAAGGAGCTGTTCGACGGTCCAGAGGGGTAGTCCCTGTGGAAGAACTCCAGGTCGGAGTCAGAGGAGAGGCTCAGGTCCATGTATCTGCTAAAAGAGTAGTCCAAAGTGGGAGAAGGGGTGTTAGGAAAGTCCTCAAAAGAGTCTTCGTTGAAATAGTCTCTGGATTTATTTGCATTCTCGTCAAGATTGTTCCTGCTGGGGTCCATGTTGTCTGAGAGGGCAATGGGAGAATGTGGCCTCTTGTTGGCGGTAGCTGCAGAGCTGCAGCCATGCTGGCTCAGTGGTTCCACCATGTTCCTGATCTGGCTGCAGGAGTGGAAGTTCTTATTGCTGGGGCCACAGTTCAAATCTCCACCAACATCAGAAGAAGTCTGAGTCCTGCTGAAGAATCCTGTGATGTCACATTCAGAGGAGGACAGAGAGGACTCGGACATGTCGCTGCTGCAGCTGTTCTCCTCAACGACCAGCCGCTCTGGGAGGCAGTGGAAAGCAGGAGCGGCAGGCATGGTGAAAGGAAACTGGTCCTCCTCCAAGCCAGACCTGAACGGACACCTGTTCTCCTCCTCGCTCTGATCTGCATTGACCTCTTTGTGTTCTTTAAAGTCTTGCGACTCCTCGGAGAATCCTCCCTGTTCCCTAGAGATGAGCGTTTCACATTTTAGTCGCCTCTGAAGCTCTAGTCTCATCACTGTGTGGATATAATGAGTCTGAACGCGCCTGGCGTCAAACTCAATGCGCCCCTGAACGTTTCCACAGCTGTCCTTGGTGCATCCACAGGGAAAGTTGAAGCGGTCCACCTGCCGTCAAAACAAAACACAGAAGAATTTTTTTTTGAAAGACACTGCAGCTCTTAAAGGAAACATGACAGTAGTGACTCTGTGTTGTACCTGGCACTTGATGCCTGCCTGACTGCAGGCGCAGGTCTCCGGCTCACAGAAGCCCTGGCAGTCGCAGCCACAGGCCTCTCTGGAGAGACGCAGAGTGTGAAGCTGCCGCTTCTCCTCCTTGTCGATGGTTTTCACTCCTGCTGCCAGGAGGAGAGCCTGTCGCTGTCTAGAAGAGAATGGCTGAAAGAAGCCTCCATCCTCAGACTCAGACTCACTACCATGGATGTGAAGGTCTTCATCCAGAGCTTGATCCATCGACAGCTTCTCCAGTTCGCTTTGGTCAACAGCTCCACTCATGGCCAGCTGGCATCAAACACAACAGCAGATATTTAGTTAGGAGATCTTTTCACAAATGTGCAAAGTTGAGGGGATGAAGAGCGCTTACCTTGCGGTTTAGTGCCTCCAACCTCTCTTGTCTCTGTTTTTCCCTATGTCTCTCTTTGCGCCTGCTACGCTGCTCTAGTGTGTGCTCGTCCACAGTGTACCTTCGCAGCGCGCTGTGTTTCCGCACCATGCCAAGAGTAGCGCCCCCTCGGCTGGGCACGCTGGTGAAACCCTGACAGCGGGGAAAGCTGAACACTGTCACCTGGTCGAATCGTACCCTGCTTGGTCTTTTTGTGATCTTTGGCTTCTTCAGGATGGGCCAAACTGGTTGAATAAAAAAACAAAACAAAAAAAAAGTGTTATTAAGCAATTAATAACATGTTATAAGAACACAGTGTAGTGGGAAAAACTTAAAGGCTCTGTAAAAGCAGAAACCTTTGTAAGTTTCAGATTGGCCACTAGAGGGCACACTACATGCTTGGCTCCAGTTCTTGGGGTCGAAAGTTGACACACAACTGGAAAGGAAATTGTGCAAAAGAACAAACAAGCAACTGTGAAAAGAAGACAGGCTTATTTTTTATATTTTCTGTTAAGTAATAAAAACATAATTACTGTCATGATTGTGTTTCTTATCGGCAGCAAAATTATCTTTGGACATAAGGAGTAAACAGTTAGGGGTCATCTGCTCTGTTTAACTAAACACATCCAGACTCAATCTGTTGATCCATGACTTTGCTGTATAGACAGTGTTTGTCCTGAGGAAGAGATCGCTGTAAGCTTTTTGGAAACATCTCTATACGCCCCCCCTTTTTTTCTTTTCCTACTGCAGTGTCCACACCGAGCCTAGCTCTCTCCTTCTGTCTTTTTCCGTCTTCAGTGCAGAACTAGCTAAGAGTCCTGGATCTAGATGTTCTTTATTGTGGATATGATGGATTTAAATCTAAGAAGAATCAGGCTTTATTTTTGTTTAGCTTTCTTTTTCTCTGTGGTTTTGTTTCCTCCTCTAGGAGCTTGAGTTCACCTCTGGCATGTGAACAGATTATTTACTTTTTAACTCTGTGCAGAGGCAAGAAGTTAGGTTTTACTTGTTCAGAGGAACCTTGACCTTTGTATTGTATCAGCTTGTTTCTATTCCAGTAATTCGTTTCACATTAAAAGCAACCCATTTCTCTCTCTTATGTATACCTCTCGAGTTGAACGCATTGTTTGACAGTTATCAGGATAAATGTTACAGCTGATGAATGATGGCAGGAGCAGCTTCGTATCTAAATAAAGCCATTTTATATGACTGGTTTAAAGTGACCGTGCTATTCAAATTGATCCCACTACTTCCTATTGCTCAAGCAAATGATCTACACCCGCGGACCAGCTCTGCAAAGGCCGGTCCCTCTCTGCGAGTCTTATCTGGATTGGGTTCAGGGCTAGTGTTTTCATATCAGTCAGTCATAACTTCTGCTGCAGGTTGATAAGAGACACTCCTATAAAATGCTGATGAGAAAACAGACCGATAAGAGAGAAAAGTTTGCATTATTTGAAAGAAAAAAAAAAAGGAGGGGAGCAAACTTACTGGGTAAGCTGGAGGTCGAGGCAGGACTGTGAGGTGTGAAATCTTGGTGCTCAGATGAACTCCCCTCCCCGTCGGACTCCCACTCCGAGGAGGCAGGAGAGGAGAGGGAAGATGGAGAAGAAGAAGAAGAGGAGGAGGAGGGTGGGGAGTAGCAGGGGTTTTCCTCTACCTCTGCAAACTTCCTCTTAAGGATGTCTCTCATTGTTTGGCTGTGGTGGTTCCTATATGTTCTGAATGAACAAAGAAGAGACAGAGAACAGGCCTTCAATAACAACCACTCGTTGTTGATAAATGCCTAGCTGAATAAAATGGAAGGTTAGGTCATTTTTTTCCCTTGATTCTTGCATCAAGCAGTGCTTGTTTCGCTCCCTGCTGCGTGACAAGATAAAACATTTTAATCAGACATGGTCTGCTTCCAGGGATCAAGGTCTGGGGTTTAAAAAGTCACTACTTCAAAATCCCATCGGTTTTCCACCGTCGTGTTCCCACAGTTTAAAGTCCTAATAATGCCAGACAAAGTGCCAGAGTTCGTTTTCTCTTCAGCTTTACGGTCCACTATATAACACAGTACTGCCCCTCCCCCACATGTTGCTGCACTCTGGTTTCAAAGCATACGGCATTAATTATAAGATCTGATGTGATAATAAAACCTAAAGAAAAGACAGTTTTGCATTTATAGGATGAAAATTGTGATTGTGAAAAAATTTGATTAGAAAAAGCGAACCATTTTGAATAGTAAGTGTCAGAAACCCAGTAAATGTTTGCTATGTACGGTTGAAACTTTAACTGATGCTTAGTATCCATGTAAAAGAAAGTATCATTTATAAAATATTTCAAAGATAATCTTTAAAGGAGCATTTTTATGCACAAAAATATGTCTCAAATACCAGGATTGTAGGAGGATTAATGTTTTTCAACTACAATTGACTGGTAAACTAGCTACATGAGCAAATAGCCTGACTAAGTAGTCTGTTCCACTAATGTTTCCAAATAACATATTTCATGTATATTATACAGAAGGTGCAGAAATAATTGATTCCTAAAAACAGTTAGATCATGTTAAACTTTTTTTAACCATAAGTAATCATACTTTAATAATTTCTAATATTATTAAAAAATCAGTTTGAGACGCTAAATGTGCTCGGCACTCTTTGTGCAAGTCACAACTTAAGGAATGAGAAGCCCTTCCTGGTCTAGCCGGTTCACAGCCACAAGTTTGTTTAGGCTAATTCCATCTTGAGAGTGATTTACCTACAAACTAATGTTTATAAAAAATCCTTCTCTCAATTATAACAAGCCAAGCACTTAAGTGATTCAGGGACGTAAAAGCCACTTCACAGCTCTTCTCTCTTTTTTCCACTGCAGAGTAATTAACATTCCAGTGATTCCTTAAATTTTTTGGGGAAGAATACATGGAAACGGACGGTCCAGCGGTTTTAGGCTCTGGGGCTGGGCGTGTGGTGGATCAAGTGGTTGCTATTTTTGGATCTGAACATGGAAAAATGAATCCAAACAGGAGCACTTTGAGGGAAACAGATCTTAGCAGGGGGGCTGAGCCGAAGAGAATGCCGAAAGAGACGGCTGTCAGGAGACAATGAACGTTTTCCCACGGTCAAAGCCATGATTGACATGCGTCGGAAAACAATCTCATAGATAAACTGTTCTCCTAACTTCATGTTTTCATTTTGATCAGTTTGTCTAAAAGTCTACATAACAACATAGAGAAAAAACTGTGATCGAAAGCTATTCATTTTGTTACAACAAGCCTATTACAACGACACATCATTTAGAGAGCATTTACTCTACTGATTATGAAAAAATACAATCTGATCTGGCCTTTCTTTGGCCAGTATTCGTTTGTGCATTACATAATATGCTGCTTGGTGAAAAACTGAGCGAGTTTTAGTTTTTACAGCATTAAATTAAGAGCAAATCTTTCAATTTTTACCAGAGAATTACTTGCAAATTTCAATTTTTTTGAAAGAGAGCATACCTTCTACAAAGGAGAGGAAATTTACTTAGCATAAAGGAATCTTGGACATAACCTATAGGTATGCATTAATAGCTGTTGTCAACCACTGATGCACAACAAGTAAGACTTTCTGATTGCCTGCAACAAGAAATTGACATGAACAAGTAAGGCTGTGTGTTTTAACAGAAGACAACGTTGTGGATTCACTGTTAAAAAACAAAGCAGAGGTGAAACAAAGAGACAGCTCAGCTTCTTGGGGAATAACAACACTAATATACAGTAAAAAAATCCATGCATAACAGACAGGTGTGTTTTTTGTTGTGGTTGTTGTTATTTTTTCTCTTTTTACCAAATAGCTTTAAGAAAAAACAAATGACAGTATTTCTAATTAAATAGCACGGCCCAATGAGAGTGTATAAGGACAGCCTCCTGTCCCAGATCCATCCCATTTATTACATATCTGACAGAGTAGAAAGGCTTGCAGCACATCTAGGTATCCACTGAGACCGCATCAATAATTTAAAGGTTCAAAGCAGCAGAAGCGCGCCGCGCACATGCGCGTTCACGTGAACCAGAAGATCGACTGTCAGTAAATTCATATTCAGGCGACGTAATACTGTTGCATTACTGAAAGGAATAGAGGGAGAAAAAAAATCACACTCGTCCTCTGTTTTGCCTGCAGGAATGTTGCGCGCATGTCATACTGGGTTTGCACTGAAGGAGAGCAGGGGTCGTTTCCTGTTTGGCATAATAACAGTCATTAGGCAGCTGACCTCCTGACCTTTTCGCAGGGGGAAACACACACGCGCACACACACACTATGTCACAAACACACGTTCATTTAAGCTACAATGACAACAGTGTTCCCCACTTTCTGTTCACTGCTAAACACTGCTGTGCCACAGTCTCCCTTTAAAGCTGGGCACCTTTCCAAAAAAAGGCACCACAGTCATAGACTTGTTTGAACAAGAGGTTTAAGTTTCGTCAAAGTTCACGTGTTAATCTCAATTAAAGAAACATCTCAAAATAGTAATAGCTTTGCATTTATTAATCAAATATCATAGTGATTTAAGCTGGTATATATA